>OX438765.1:13738115-13988234 GCA_949316455.1 Acleris holmiana | reverse complement strand
CCGTTTACTTCATGTAGCATCATTGTAGCTTTCAGCTAAAACCAGGGTTTGAAATATTCTTCTGTGTAAACATTTTACTAGACACAAACATGTCATTCATAGACATTGTTTTCCTTGTTTTGTCTGTTACAGTCGGTTTAATGTTAAACATGGTACCTAATATTCCTTGTCTTGGTAGACACTTGCAGCCTTACTCTGAGCAGGGTTTTAACCTGGGGTCCAAGGGAACCCGTGGCTCTACGATTCGCCTTGTGCCTTTGTTATTATTGAATTTTGTACATTATACATATACAATACTTTTTTCACCACAGATTCTGGATGAAGATCCTAAAGTTAGGTAACCGTTTTGCCAAAAATGTCTAATTGACCTTTTATACGCACGCACCGGCCGCGCTCCGTAGACCATAATTTCTTTACCGTACAGATCATTACGAAATATGAGCTAGCCGCCGATTGGTCCAGCAGCCTCTCGAAAGCCGAGATGCGACCTGCTTTTCTCTAGTGAAAGTATGCGCAGAGACCTGCGCAATTATAAATTAAAAAAAAGTCATCGCGGACTTCTCGTTTCTAATATGCACTATTCTTGTAACGGATAAGATGTTTGTCCCATTTGATGGCAAATCTTATTACTTTCAATACGTGCCAAGATAATTTTATGGATATTTGCTGGTATCAAAATATGGATTAAGTAATATTGGGTAAAGTAACCTGTGATTTGATTGTATCCGAATCAGAATGACCGTTATAGGGATATTCCATTGCTTCGACTAAGAATATTTAAATAAAAGATAACGAACCAATGGCACCTAATTAATAAAAAAAATGCCTGTTCCTATTAAGGATAAGTGAATACTTATCCTTAATAGGAACAGGCAGCAGCAGTGAATACGAGAGCTATGCGAGTGCGAGTTCCATCTCTCTAATAAAATAAAACGTTTTTTTTGTATTCCTCCCCTACACGTAAAGAGGGGACGGTTATTTTTCTTTAATTTGATCCCAAGTGTGGGGAAGTGTGTCGTCCCCACAGCCAAAACTACAAATGTTAAAAATAAAGTAAAAAACTTAAATGAAAGCGCATTATTGATTGGTGCTTGAGATAACGCAAGTAAAGTGTTTATACCTACTGAAATCATCAAGACGGTACCAAATAACTTAATGAAAGTTAGTTCATATTTCGGAACCCTACACTGAGCATGGTCCGGAATGCACTTGCCCGGTGCTTTCCTCACACACCGGTCCGCTAACTCGTACAGCTCAGGGATATATCCACCCTGTGTTTTGTATACGTACTATTTAAACCACAATAAGTGCATATTATGACACGCAGAAAAGCTTAAATTTCTAAATGTCATGCTTTCACGTAACCGCAGTTCTACCCTGCTTACACAAATGGTAGTATCTCAGACAAAACTCCTGTAGTAAATGCAATCTTATTAACTAAGGGATCGGATTGAGTATGCTTTTTAATTTGAGATACTGCTGCCAATAGGCTTAGGAGGGCATAGTTGGTTGCCAACAAAGCTTTTCGTATCATTCAATTGTTAGGACTGACACTAGACATAAGTGACGACGTTCAAAACTTTCGCTGCGTCTATAAAATACTTTCACAGAATAGTTCATGCTACTTCGGTACAAATAGATACCTTTATATTAGACTAGCGTTCAGCCCTCGCTTAGCTCGGGTTTAAACAAATAAAAAAAACTGGGCAAGAGCATGTCGGACCATGCTCAGTGTAGGGTTCCGAAGCCGTTAAATATTTACTACAAACATAAAAATCAACAAGTAAAATTATTGGTGCCGTCTTAGATGATTTTAGTAGGTAGGTACAAACACTTTAATCGTCTGTATCTCAAAAACCAATGATGTGTACTTAGTCGTGATAGTTTTCCTTTAAAATTCGTTATATGCTCTTTAATTTAAGATGTTCTTTTCAGGTTTTTAGTATTCATTCGTAGTTTAGGCTGTAGGCCCTACAGCCTACACGTAACGTGGGGATGTATTTTTGTTTCTCGTCTACCCTATAGTGTGGGGTGTCGTTGGATAGATGTTTCAAAATATTATGGGTTTGTGAAAACAGTTTTTCGATTAAGTAATACGTTTATGAAATATTACGCTTTAAAGCGCAAATTTTTGCTTTCTTTCCCCCTACGTAGGGGGAAAGAAAGCAAATTACTATATACTTAATCGAAAAACTGTTTTCACAAACCCATAATATTTTGAAACATCTATCCAACGACACCCCACACTATAGGGTAGACGAGAAACAAAAATACATCCCCACGTTACGTGTAGGTAGCGGAGGTAGCTTAAATATTTTTATTACATACATTTTACCACTTTGTTGGCGTGATTAATAGGTATGCATATTCATGCCAAGTTACAGCTTTCTAGTACTAACAGTCTGCGCTAGGCTGCGGACGGACGGACGGACGGACATGGCGAAACTATAAGGGTTCCTAGTTTGACTACGGAACCCTAAAAATAGCCTATGTGCCCATCCGGAATGTGTCTTTCAAATGGTGAAAGATTTTAACGAATAGATTTCGTGGTTCCGGATATCTGTCGGGATAGATTCAAACTCACAAGATTCGCACTCTCTTTACAATTATTAGTATGGACATGTGATACGCGTTACAATAAAAAAACAAAAAAAAAACAGCTCTTATAAGCTGTCATCTCAGTCATTGACTGTCAGGTTGAGTGCTAGGGTTGACATTATTTTTGGTTTCGAAAAACCGTTCCTTTTTCTTCTTAGTATTTTTAACTTTGTATATTAGTATAGATAAACCCCAACAAAAAGATACTATTCACTACATACAGTTTGAATAAAAAAAAAACACTTATTGCACTGTTTTGTTTTCATTCTCATACCGAGAATTTATTGAACGCCCCTCTTAGGTAGGTTTACAAAGCCAATCGATTCAAGTGGCAAGTGGTAGACTAACTTGGTCTGTTCTAGTAACCTATAACCCATATTAATAATTAGAAATTCTATAAAAGCAAAATCGAAAGAAAGCGCTAGTTTTCTAGGTCATGCAGTCGATAAAATGTTTATTAATGCATCCAAATGAAATAACGTAGAAACACAATACTTAGACAAGATTAATGTGCTCTCGTTAAAAATGTTTTACTTAAATCAGCTGATCATAAAGTAAAAAAAATCCGATAAATTAACACGTTCGGTGCCAATGACCGTGTTTTACATGAGTTTTTGGCTCACCGCATGAGTTATGAGCGGTGAATGTGTGCGACTTTCCCTCTTAAATGTTTTGTTTGACCGGATACACCATATAAGTATACGCTATACTTCATTTTGCGAAGTACGAGTATGTTTGCTTAAACATGTCGTTTGCCTAAAAAAGGAGTGTAATGTTTTTCAATACCAGATAAAACACAAATATTTTTACACCTTATTCGGAAAAGATTGTTGTTTGGTTAAAAATATTCATAAAATTTGAACAAATCGCTACAAATAGGTTAACCATAAATAGCGTAGGTAGAGTATTAAAGACGAGCTATTGGTAGGCGAATGACAGATACTTCTTAGATTAGGGAAAACTAATATTATGAGTGTATTTTGTTGGTCTGGTGACTAGGCGTATTTTAATTTTTAAATGCATAGGCAATTGGGTGAATCAACTTTTAAGGTACTCCCCAATTTTCGACATGACTCACTATGAGATAAGAGATAATTTAAGAGATAATTTATTTGTGAAACATGAGTAAGTTTACATAATGGTCATACATCTATATTAATATCCGTCATGTTTTGCCTTTCGGCGTACAAATTCAAATTAACAATAATAATATAATAGAATAATAATTTAATTACATAATCAATTACATTAATCGCTTAAAAACTATTATCATTTAAAAAGTCATTAATATTATAGTAACATTTTCCCAACAATAATTCTATCATCTCTTTCTTAAACATGTCAATAGTACAATTTCTAATTTCTAATGGTATCTTATTGTAGATTTTCGGCGTTAGACCAAATATACTCTTATTAAATAGGGCAGTATTGGTGATTTGCCGTATTATCCTGTCATTATCGCGAGGTCTAAGATAGCTACATGTCACACTATGACGCTGAAATCGGTCCGGGTTATTTTTAACGAATACAGCTAATTCATATATATAGATTGAAGGAAATGTCAACAACTTATATTTAATAAAATATGGTCTACTACTATCTAACGGTTTGAGACCGAACATAGCTTTAATACATTTTTTTTGTGCTATTAAAACATGTTCTCTATTTGTGCAATTTCCCCAAAAAATTACTCCATATCTAAGAATAGATGCTACTAGAGCGTGGTAAGCTGACAAAACGATTTCCACATCCACTACCTGTCTTAGCTTATGAAGTGCATATGCTGATGTTGTCAGTTTAGAACAAATAACTTCTACGTGACTTTTCCAATTAAGGCTTTTATCAATTTGTACCCCCAAAAAGTTAAATGTGTCTGCCTCTTTTAGTAAATGCCCTTGATATTCGATGCTAATCTGAGGTGCAATCTTGCGTTGGCTAAATTGCATTGAGTTGGTTTTCGTAAGGTTAACTTTAAGGTTGTTTCTTTTTAGCCAGGAAATAATCCGATTTACAGATGAATTAATGTCAAATTCGTATTTCAAACTATCTTTACATTCTATTACTACTGTACAGTCGTCTGCAAACAAAGTCATTGGGTGTTCTACCGCTCTCGGTAAGTCATTAATATTGATGATAAAGCAAAGTGGGCCCAGCACAGATCCTTGCGGTACTCCATACTTAATAATGCGACCCTCAGAGAGGAACGCAGTTTCTTTTTTGGTTTTTAAATTTAGAGTACATATCTCTACATGTTGGTGTCTGTTGCTTAAATAAGATTCCATCAATTGAAGAACATTTCCCCTTACTCCATAAGCATTAAGCTTCACTAAGAGGAGTTTATGGTCTACAAAGTCAAAGGCCTGGGTCATGTCCATGTATATACTACAGACTGGATTTCTTTTATCCATGTTTGCCATGACAACATTAAGAAGATTGAATATGGCCATAGTTGTTGACCTATTTTTACGAAATCCTTGTTGTTCTCTTGACAGTAAACATTTACTTTCAAAATATGTATACAATTCCTTGTGAATAAATTTTTCAAATATTTTTGCAAATACTGACAAGAGTGTCACGGGTCTATAACATTTCATGTCTTCCTTGTCGTCTTTTTTAAACATTGGTTTGACAATGCCAGTCTTAAGCTTGTCCGGAAAAATACCCTCACTGATACACAGATTAACGAGATAACTTAAGTGTGGTGACAAATAATCTGCGACATATTTAACAACTTTCGTTGATACTCCATCATATCCTACACTTTTCTTATTTTTCAAGTTTTTTATAATTTTATATATGTCAATAGGAGTACTTGGTGACATAAACATAGAGGCTGATCTAGGAGTTATAGGGCATTTGTAAGGCTCACTATTTTTAGTGTGTTGGGACGCCTTATCAATATAGTAGTCCCGCTATGTTTTGATGCAACACACATATTTGTTTATTAACGAAAAAACTGTTCAGCTTTTCGTTGTTTGTCCTCTATGTCCACTACCTGAGGCGAGTTTACTGAAGGTAAAGATATCGTGTCTTCGTCCATTTGCAATAACATTTCTTCAATATCACGAAATATAACACTCATTCCCTTGTTGTTTAAGTTTCCCGACCATCTATCAAACATAAAGTCATCGTAGGTTAAATTTCGGTTACTGTCGATTATATATGCATATTCGTGTTTTAGGATGTCTCGATATAGTAGTTTGTTAAATAATTCTACTCTCCAATTATACATATTGGCGTAGTTTCCGCAGTTAAATGCCGGCAAGCATATTAATATATTCGTGTGATTTACTTTTTCTAACTTTTCCTTAATGTATTTCACCAGATGCATATAATTTTGGGATTTTTTGAAGTCGTCTTCTCCTATGAGAATGACACAGCAATCTTGCTTACTGTAGTTTAGTAGTTTTTCATTTATATTTTCGACGAGGCGCTTTAGCCCAACCCCCGGTGTTAGAAAGTGACAGATCTGAAATTTGTCTCCAAGTGAGCCCTGCGCGCACCTTAATATAGCGTTTCTCTTATTCGAGCTTAGTAAGCACACTTTTTTTTTCCACAGCGGAAAGCTGTTAAAGCCGCTTTGAGGGTTTTGACTGGCTACATGTTGTTTCGGAATATCTTCAACTAATACACTTTTTTTTAAATGCATCTCCACGGTTTCGTTAACCAAAGTACGCTCCTGCTGTTTAGCCATCGATATGTCGACAAGATCAGTATCAGTACGAATATCCCTATAAGTTTGACTTGTCTCAGGCGTGGGGTACTTGGTTGCTGGCGTGTTAATTAACGGTGTTTTTTTGAGCCACGCCCTCCCTTTTTTCGGTGAATTTTTCGGAGTCTTTTCACAAATGTGTGTTAATTTATTGATTTTTGTTAAGTGTTCATTAATAGTTTTCTTTAAAGTCGAATTCTCAAGAAGTAAATTTTCAATCTCCCGCTCTGCACTTAGCAATTTTTCTTGTAACGATGCTATTTTCCCGTCCACTGTTTCTAATCGCAAATGTAGGCTCTCTGCTATTTCTGGACAGCATCTGTTCAGCATACTCATAGGTGAAGAAGATGGAAGTGAAGAATATTCCACGTCCATATCCTCCGAGTCTGATAGCGAATCAAAGGAGTTATGCGTAGGTACATTTATTATTGGTTTTTTGCGTATTGTAACTTTGCTTTGTGATAGAGAATTATTTCTGTTATCAGATATACCCGGCGAGGACAGCTGTAGGGCTTTAGGTATGATACTTGTATCAGAATTTTGCTGTATTAGTTTTCTTTGTGGGATAATATTATTGCATAATTTACATTTCCAATTTTTCCTCGATTGGTTCTTCCTAAGTAAATATAATTTTTCAGATAGACCAGCACAATCAAAATGGTACTTGTTATTACATACTGAACACTGTAAAATACTGTCACCTTAATTATATGTCCTGTATATGTCACCTTAATTTGGTAGAATGCAATTTTTTTTTTGATGTGGTCAATATATTGAATAAATCAGACAATTAAACTTACTTTCTAGCTGACAATTTTAAAAATTCTTCTATGATTTACACAAATATATCAGGTAACGCAGGGGACGACGTTGTCCCCGGGTTTTGTATGAAAAACGTGCATTTTCCACTGCGTTACCATGTTTTTACAAAATTATAGAATTGGTTTATGATTATGAATAGTGAAATCCGAAAATCTGACTATCTAATTTTAACATGTGTAAACCATTATCAATCTCACATATTCTAGTAAGTTTTTATTAGCGTGTAGAAAAGGAGGACTTTAAAAGTTGATTCACCCAATTACGCGGTCAAGTTCAATAGAAATGAAGAAGATTATGGGTTCCGAGACCAAAATAAATTTCCCTACGCCCGTTATATTAGTTTTTACAATGCAACTAAATGAACCCCACTATAAGTTATTAACTTCTCTTGTTTGTGCACCTAGAAGAGACAAACATTTTCACTGTCCAAAGCACCTGAATAATTCCTCGACGTATCGAGCCTTTAGAGTCAATACTAATGATAAACTCCAAGAAAGATTTATTTCTCTTAATTAAATAACTTGAATAATAATTAAAAAGCTATAATGCTTATTGCAACGAAAAATAATAGTCACAACAGCAAGTTCATATTTCATTTAATTTACATATTTGGTTCGGTGATATTTGTTGATATGTCTTACAAAGAGATTTGTCAGGATCGTAGCAGGTGCAAAAAAGTGTCTCTGCCTACCCCTCTGGGAAACAGGCGTGATTTAATGTAATGGTATGTGTAACAACAATCACAATATTCACAATATTGTAGAAACAACATTTTTTTTATCGTGTACATACCTATAAAATTCATACACGTCCTAATTAACCATTTGAAACTCCGTCACAGTCAGTTAAATGTGACACTTATGTTTTCTGTCATGTAAATTAATAGCCAAATTATCCATATACTGTATAAGTGAGCCATATAATTCGGTGTATGGCGGGTGCCTACTTTGGTACGTTGTATGGCTACAGTTATGATTGAGATGGACCGTTAGCTGGTCTAACGATGCGTTCACTTTTGTTTGACTGCATAGCGAAAGCTATCCTCGTTGGACCTCAGTTAGGAAACATAGTTTCCACCTGTTAACACTGCGGAGAACTGGGAATGAAAAACCCTATTTACAAGCATAAAAACAGTTGCCTGTCTATTAGGGTATAACTAACGGGCAGTCCTCCATTCCATAGCTGCCGCCCTTACAAATGATAGTGACCTAGCACTGTAGCGTTTTTATAGCGTAAATAAGGCAAACGAGCACAAAGGCCACCTGATGGGACGTTTTAAAAAAAATTACGTAGTTAAAGGTTTTAATTAAAACAAAACTTAATTGATTCCTTTGTGTAACGAAAGTTACCCATATAGTTTGAATGACTAACTTTCGTTACACAAAGGAAGCGATCGTGATTTTGTTTTCATTGAGCCTTATTTTTTTTTTTTAATCGGCCCTGATGGTAAACAGTCTCTGAGACTCTGAGACCTGACACTTGCCTGACCTTAGATTGAAAATGCGTTGCCAATCTTTGGTGTTACTTATTTCTAGTGATCGGCCGGACGGAGCAAAACATTAACAAAACTTGTAAAACTGACATAAAGGAGAACTTACAACTAAGAAAAATTAGAATATTATTGGCAGATTAGCGTTTAATTTAACTCTATATCAGAGTCTCCGATTTGGTATAAGGTAATTAATATTTTTATGGCTGTAATGTATGTAATGTACTGTTTGATAAAGTTTTGCTCCGTCCGTGCCGATCACTAGTTATTTCACCGACTGTTTTACCGCGACACCGAAACACAATTATGTGAATAGTAATTGACAGTCCATTATTATCCAAATTAAGACATCAACGCTCTGCTCGTCCCTCAAAATCCCTGGGCACATTTGTGAGAACCTTGTGCGGTCGAGCAATGGATGTCTCTCCCGTATCAGCTGCGTTTTTGACGCTGCTTTAACTATATTTTATAAATACAACAGGCCAGTAATGATAATTAATTTATTTTTTTGCTATTGCAGGTGTGCATGGCGCTATCAGCTCTCTACCACACGTTTTCCTGCCGGTCGGAGTGCGACTACAATGCTTTCCTAATGTACGACCTATTCGGTATAGCACTCTCGCTACTGGCTATCTACACCTCCGGCGTTTACTACGCGTTCTGGTGTCATTACGTAAGTTATATAACACACACGTAACAGTCTGTTTGAACCCAAGGAGTTTAAGTTAAACTATTAAGAGTCATTTTTGAATGATTTTCGTTTGTTTGCGAACGTTGGAATGTGATTGCGAGACGTCAAGAGCTCTTATGGTTACTATGCTAATATGTTTTGGACATTATATAAAATATTTAAGTTTAATATGTTGCAGGTATACCACAAGGGCATTGCTCTTTACGCAAATGTCGAATAGTTTATTCCTTAAATAAGCAATTCGTAGTTTCCGAACAACATGCTTAGTTCAATTGTCAAACGTTAGTTGAGCGTTAGAAAAAGAAATTGCCACCAATAAAAACAAAGTAACATGTAGTGTGGCAAGTTTTGATGTTGTTATTTATTTCATCAAACTTAGCTCGTTTGAGGCCTATAAGGTAATATTCATAAATCATCTTGATTTAGATGATTACAAAGATCAATTATCGGACCCATCACTGTCTGTCAATGGCTAGTATGCTAACCTAAACATATATTATATTGCTAACCGTATATGCAATAAGGCAGAACATGTACTATTCTTTCGGCAATCGATAATGGCATCAATGAGCTGTTCCGCATACGCGCGCGAGCGCATCGCGATGAAGCTGGCCTTCGACCAATAGTACTTGACATAAAACTGGATCACTTAACATATTGGATGCCACCAATTGGTAATAATAATAAATAATTGAGTCATATAGACTCAATTACATTAGGGCACCATTAGGTATTTGTATTGTTGTAGATATGCATATTATGTCGGTTGTCAAAACAATTAAGTAAGCGTTCCAATCTCGTTTGTGAACTTTAAATGAGTTTTCTGTTAAGTAATGTTGAATTAGTTAGTCGATAAAACAGTTTATAATATTGTTTGTTGAAGGCATATTTTATAAAGCTTATAAAACAAATGTAAATCTATCAGTTTATTTCTAAGTAGGCTTTCTTCTTTAAGCATTGCAATTGGTGGTGTTACTATTGGTATGTGTTAGGCATTCCATCTTAATTCTCAATGTTTGCAGTCTTGAGATATTAAACGTTTATAATCGTATAAGGGCGAGCTAACTAGCGACTCTTAATGCTGATTTAAAATTATCCAAACTACAGAATGACTTAAAACCCACCAATATACCATTTCAGGAACTGAAGACATTCTACATGACGTCAGTAACGCTGATCTTTGTGCTGGCGATGGTCCTGCAGATTCCTCGGCTGCACGTGCCCTATCTGGTAAAAATGTTGGTGTTCATCGGCTGGGCCGCGTATGGAGTGCTGCCTACGTTGCACTGGACTTACGCCATGGGCGGCTTTGAGAATCCTATGGTGCAGGTCAGTAAAAGATTCGAGAACTATTTGGTAACATTATTGAGTTAAATTGAATTAGTATTCATTACATCTCTATAATTTTTGTTATTCCATTTAGTCCAGCCCCACAATTTAATATTACATACCTACGTCTATTGACGCAAGCAACCAGCATGCAACGTCAATTTGAGTTGTAATTTTAAAGGTCAGTCATCTTTTCTAAATAAAAAACATGGAGTCTTGTTAGGGTCACGACTAGCTTTATCCCGAATTGATTCCGTTATCGCTATTCCCTCGGTAACTATTCAATTTTCCGGGATTAAAATGTTCTTCTCCAGGACTCAACCTATCTCCATACAAAATTTTATCGAAATTGGTTCTTAGGTTCAACCGTGAAAGCGGAACAGACAGACCGAGTTACTACACATTTATAATATTAGTATGGATTATCATAAAACTGTTTGTTTTCAGATGTTCTTCCCTAGAGTAATCGGAATGTACCTCATAAGTGGAACGGCATTCATCATTTACGCATTTAAGGTTTGTTGTACTATTAGTTTTTACATAAATCCAAAGAGTGTGTATGTTTGATACCATTAACGGTATTTTTAACGCTTTGGAAGTATCTGTTTCTAAGACAGACAAACACATGAAACGCGTGGTTCTGGTGGTTATTTACCACGATCTCGGTTATCTTACCACCAGACCCCTATTTCATCGTCTTGACAATCACGCGAGACTGGTGACAATTCGGTATACATTACAAAGTAAACACGCTGATACAAGATTTTTTTGGACAAGCTCTACCGTTACTGCTAACAAGACCAAACTAATTAGTCCGATCTCGTTGGGTTTACGTTAAGTATAGCGGAGATCCTGTCGCCGCCTTTCAACTCCATCATTAGACCAGCTCGATGGTGCCATATCATTGTATTGTCATCGAAGTTACGTAGGTACACCACATTTCAACTCAATCGGTCCTAGGGAAGTGGTCCAAATCTTGCAAGATTTGACCCGGACATACATACTTACATACATTGCAATGTAATAAAAATCTTGTAAAATAGTGACCGTCTTGCTCATAATAGGTACCTTTTTATTTACCTCTTATTCCTATTACAAGCATAAATATACAATAGTACAAGCCTAGAGCTTAGTTTGGGACTAGGTCAATTTGTGTAAGATTGTCCCCTGATATTTATTTATTTATTTATTATTTATTTCTCAGATCCCAGAGCGCTGGTTCCCCGGTCGGGTGGACTACATCGGCCACTCCCACCAATGGTGGCACGTTCTAGTAATGGCAGCTTTGTACTACTGGCACAACTCTGGCATGATGTACGTCCAGTACCGCATGAACCACGGCTGTGCAAATACCATGCGTATCTTCTAATTCCACTAAAGCTTGACAGCTTAACACGGCGTGGATTCTTAAGCAATATACTGCATGATTGGATAATCAATAAGTCTTACTACAGATTGTAGGATGATTTAATATTAAAGTAATATAAATCATGCATGAAATTGAAATGAATCTTAGAAAATTCGTTTACGTAAAATATTCTCATGTGAATACCCGCGTTACATTTTACGGTAGACGTCGTTCCATCCCGCAGACTACTAGGTTGGCCATCTTTAAATATAATGCTGTAGGACCCTGCATAGATAAGCTCAACACAACAATCGTACAGATCTAACTGCCCTATTGTTGGCAACATGAATTACGATGCTATTAGGTACCATAATTCTACAATCACTAGGTATTTTGGATGCCAATAATGAAGAACTTCGTAGGAATCAAGCTTACGCTAAAGATGTCGCATGGCACCGTATCTATGAAACTAGTACAATTTACACGTTCTCTCTCGCTTGCTCTCATATGATCTTAATTGTAATATATATAAGCCTACAGTATTAAAGACTTACTGAACTGTTAATAATCTTCTAGTACATTCCGTGTTGTCAGAAGTGACAGATGTAGGATGTTTGAATTCATCAGGTTTTATTGTAACACTACTCACTAGTCAGGGCTAGCCTGCTTCTTGCAAAAAAACTATTAAAATAAGGTAACTTACAGCCTATAAAATCCTTCAAAGTTGGTTGTTTTAATAGTTTTCTGTATAATAATATATGTATAGTAGTCGATTTTGGACGATTATGAAATCTATCCTTTAATCTAAGATTATAGTTGTAACTAAATCCTTTACCTTATCCTTTGGTGTTTAGCTTGAGAATGCTTCAGCATGAAAATGATGAAAATAATGATGATGAATAATAATGATGTTGAAAATAATTGAAATTTCAATGCTATAGAGAGTTAAACACATTGATATACATACAATGTAACGAGGCTTTAGAACAAGATGGTTTGGACATAATAGTATCGTACTATGGTGGAGCTATGGTGGTTGATCTTTAAATCTGAAATATATTACTATTGCATTATCAATAGCTTCATGAATGTTAAATATTCAAGATTGTAAAATATAATTCCGTCTAGCTGACTTGTTGGCTCAAAAGTCGCGAATTGCCCGGACCGTTCCTAAAGCCGTAATAAAAACTGTTAACACCTGCCAAATTCCAGTGAGCAAAAGCGATAGAGCTATCATAGTCTTAATATCTCTGTCTCACTGTATGGAATTGGTCCGACTTTGACAAATTCAGAATACGGCCTGTCCTCTATTTGACAGTGTCTATTGCGAGACCTATCTAAAGGAGAAGGCTTTTAGTTTGGACTTTAATATTGCCAGACGGTCAGAGATCATACTGTAATTGAAAAGTCAAGATGTATATTATACCACAACGCCAAACGTAAATAAGTGTGTTTGACTTCTAAAATTGTTATATTATCTTGGTGTTTAACTTAAATCAATATAGAATAGAGGATTTTATGAAAAGTGACACTTTTCAGCCTTATTATGCGCCTTAATCTAAGAGAGAAAGAAAGACAACACCAGTGGCTAATACCGAATACAGGTATTTTGTGCAGTACTTGAGTTGATATTGCCTTACTCAAGTATAGAATTCACATTGAGTAGGTACCACTTATTATAAATGAATCGAAACTTTACATATGTATAGGTCCATTGACATGTAGCTCAAATTGACTAGGAAATGTATTCATGAGGACAATATTCTCTGTAAAATATTTATAGTGCTTTGTTAAATGCTCAAATAAAGTAGCTGAATATTATTAACATTCCATTGGAAAGCCTTGATGTATTTGTGATTTTATTCAAGTAAATCCTTTGGTAGCTCATGAAAATATGCTTATTGGCATAATAAAGACTTAATATGTACTTAACTTTTGCCTACGGCACCCAATGTAAAAGTGATCTTTGTTTTTAGAAATCAATTCAAATTACTTATGTAATATTTAAGATTCAGTTACTAAATATTTTAATTATTTGTAAGTTAATGCCGCCCTTTTGATCTGTATATTTGTTGTTCTTTTATTCTTGATGTTTTTATTTATTATTACTTTGTTATATCATATACACATTGTTATTTTTTTTGGAACGGGGTCGTTATAAGTAGACTTGTAATAAATAAGATAAAAATATTGTTTGGCGATTTATTAACGCTGCCGTAATACCAAAGAAGGCAGCTAACTGCCGACCGACTATACAGTCGAAGCATTCTGTACTCTATTGATAACCACATACAATTTAAAATTCCTATGCAGTTAGCCGCCTTATTTGGAATTACGGTAGAATGATTCTCATACAATACAATACAAATACTCTTTATTGAACACAAAAAAAACACAGGCGGTCTTACCGCTAAATAGCAATTTCTTCAAGACAACCGTGGATAGAGAAATAACTGAGTGCGTACAAGAAACAATTAAAGTATTACAGTTTTTAAATAAAAACAATTATATAATAATATAAACTAAATATAAATACATAAAGTAAATAAATTTTATAAATACCTACATACTAAATACATGTAATTCATAACCAATCGGTCCCTATGGCCCGCGTTCACCTGCGCGTGGCCCGCACCGTGTGTGAATACAACGACCGGCGCGGCTCACGCGATGAAAGCGACACGCCCGACCCACACCCGCTCTGTGTGTACTCAACCGCGCTTAACACTTTCAGTGCTAAACCCCGTGTCACGAGTTCTCTAAAATGTTGAGGTGCCGAAAAAATGCCAGGGTAGTTCTTCAATACCAGCTGTAGATTGCTGGACGGGCCCTGGCGGGTTCTAATTATTCCGTTGGATAAGGTTGTAGCTAATAAAGCTTGACTAATAAAACGTGGATGTCAAAGCGACTAAGGGAATAAAGGCTCAAAACCGGTCACTAAATACACTGGTAAACGTCTTAGCCTATTTGTGCAAAATGTGGTGACAGAACTACCAAGAAGTCTTTTTAGAGTTGTGGATATTTCTGTAGCTCTGCCTACTCCACTCTGGGAATGAGCGCGTGATGTATGTGTATACATATCATTAGTAAGTATGAGAACTACATAAACGTATTATTTTACGTAGCGCAGGTGAGATGTTGGAATGATGCCGTGGCTGGTACGGGGTCCAATTTTCTCCTTAAAGCAGACTTCTTTGAACTCAATAATTGGAACTTGGATCGCCCCGTCACTTTCTTGCGAATTAGTTATGCGTCGAGAGTAAAAGAGTAGTGTCAGTTCAGTTAAGTAAAGTTCAAAAGCAACAAGTGATTGCTGATGTTGCCATTATAATGACCAATTCTTTGCCTTTCGATGATAGACGTTTTACAGCGCCCTCTTACGTGCAATAGAAATTGCCTTTAGGCATACATTTGAGCGCCATCTAGTGTTGAATAGAGGAAATATTTCGTAGTTGCAACAGATCACTCTTACATATATTTGGCTACTCACCGCTAGATGTCACTCTATTACACTTACTAACATTCTCGCGGGTGGGAAAATACGGACTGACAAAATAGCGCAAATAAGAGTCCCTCTGTTACCATGAATGAGCCATTTTCAATTCGAAGGTAAGGATTTCCCATCTAGAAACAAAATGGGTAGTTCAGTCCTTACTAAATTTACTGGGTGGCTACGTAACGTAAATTTCCAAAACAGATCCCTATAAAGTATTTGGCAAGATAGATCACTTATTCCCTTAAGTCCATATTGGCGTCATCCATCTTAAAAACAGATGAGAAATTATGAGTATGTCAGTTGCTCGTGACCAATTATCTAGGTAGTGCTGTTAGCATTTCATCGAAAATAGGTACCTTCTCCTAAGAATCACTGCTTGGGCAACTTTTCACCTTCATATATTTTTTACATTTGGTTTAAGGTAAAATAGAGCAATTACATGATTTATTGGAACGAAGTTCCTTATATGAGTAGGTAGCTTCTAATGTTATAGTAAAGTAAAATATTTATTCACAAGAACATGGATACAGGTAAACCACAGGTGGCCTTCTATATTTTTTTACAATTTTGTAGCTTTATCCAACAGTTTTTGCTAAGTATAACAATTCGACTAATTTGGCTCTTTTTTCACAAAATTGTCGGAGTGTAAAACCTACAAAGAAAATGTATGTAGGCAAAGCCTGACAAGATTCTATTTGGCCCTATTTCAATACAAATTTATAAGGAAATAGGGCCAAATAGAATCTTGTCAGGCTTTACCTAACCTTAAGACAAACTGATAGCCTGTGTTCTTATACAATGAACCTATTTTCCAGTTAGTTATTTTAGTCATCGTTCCTGACGCAGAGACATCGTGTTTTAATAGTCATTATCAATATGATTAATTAGTATTCTAATATGAAATGTTGGGACATATTTGGACCTCTTAATTGTTTGTTTTTAATAAAAGTTAATGAGTATAGTTATTTATTACCTTTTTAGTTGTCTTACATTCAAATATGATTGTGTTTTATGGTTTAAATAAGACCTGCAAGAGTTACTTGTGGCTTCTCTGCAATGATGGCCTTTTTCGAAGAGCTGGTTGACTAATAGTCAGTGGGGCCCTTAATTTTTTTTGTTTTTATGTAAGCATGAAAAAGGGCCTACAATTTTTTAACTTTACGGCCCAGTGCAGTTTCACTGGCTGCACTGGTAACAATTATTAGTAACGAATTGTAATTGTTAGGCAAATTACAGTGTGCTTTTACATTAGCCGCTTCCTTTCCTTGTAATAACTCTGTCATTAACTTTAGATTTCAAAAGTTTTCCATAAGTACAACTCCAAACCTAATTCACAATTACTGATTTCATTACAGAATAGTTTTTTTTCTAAAAACAGTTTTATCCACAAATTCGTAAATAATCAAAAAACAAATTTGCTTCAACAGATCGACGTACGTTTCACTCAGAAAACCCATTATAATGTACAAAAAACTGGCAATATAAAAAGTGATTTCACATATCACCGAGCTGGAATCCATTTTAGTTGTTGCAGAAATGAATTCTGTCAGTGCACACACATTCGGCCGAGCGGCAGTTAAAACGTTTGGGAAACAAAAAGATAACGGGAAATATTTTCATTGCGTCGATGAGCGGTCTCGTGTTGACTCAGTGTAGCGGAAAATATGGGCTCGGAGTTCCGTCCGCGTGCCTGACAATGCGGCGTCATCGGCAAAAAAAATATTGCACGCAAAATATTTTGGATTTCCTTTCATTTATCTAGTCGGCTATGTTCCGTGGTTGTGGGATCGAGCGATCTTATCCTTAAACCTTCCGCTAAGTAATTGTTTGTATTGCTGCAAGACAACCGGTGATATTCTAGCTAGCATATTATTTCATCTTAGTCCTAAGGGTTGCGGGTGGTAGGACCTTGTGCAGGGTCCGTCCGGATCGCTACCACCATCTTATACATTAACCGCCCGCCAAACAGCAGTGTTCGCATTGTTGTGTTCCGGTTTGGGGATAAGACAGCCGGTGAAATAACTAGCATAGAGGCATTCCATTTTAGTCCTTAGGGTTTGCAACGCATTTGCAGTCTTATGAATGCGAATGTCTATGGGTCACAGTCTCCACTTACCATCAAGTGGCCTGTGTGCTCGTTTGCCTTCTCAATGCCATAAAAAAACACTTATGGCAAAATGAATGCCAAATGTCGTTGGGTCTCAGATCCCGCTTACAATCAGGTGGCCTGTAATAGATTATGGACAACTCCACCTATTTTAACGGTCAAACAATCTAAAGAGGTTAAACTGCAAACTCATATAACATTGTATTCCAATTACCTATCGTACCCTTCTACACGCGCCCTCATCATAATGTTCCGCGCAAATCGCACCTGACTGTTTTATTGTAGCCAGGTAATCCGGATTGAATGAGTGATGTATAAAAAGTTCGGGCGTTATATTGATTAAGTACTGAGCTCGTAGCTCGCGCTATTTATGAGGTACTAATTGCTTTGACGGAAATAAATTTTGAGGCCTTGAATATTGATAAATTGACTTTGTAATCAATATATTCTGTTAAGTATCTCTTGTTTTGTTAGATCGTCTTTCTTTAAGTTTTCCATGTATACGCCAAAGCTTGCAGGTTAGTTTTTACAATGTATTATTTTGTTTGATCTTGGCTCGATTTAGGACGACTACGTGTTTTTGTAGACAAGACTATGCGGTTTGGACTCTTAACATCAATTAACTTCCCTACCATTGTAAAACAATTGGCCATCGCTACTACCATCTCTTTCAATTCTACTTACCCTTTTAGCGTCAAATTAGTCAGCTCACCGCGTGTCAATTCATCCCTCAAAATTCAAAATGACACATGTGCATCGCATCACCACACCAGACTCAACCATCACCGGTTAAGAATATGGTCGCATGTTTGATAATAACTTTAAAAGTTGTGTTTTTTTTACGTGGGCTGACATGGTGGAGTCTCTTGGGATCGCACTCCGTTGTCGTCGCTGACGGATTGCCGCGCGATTGGCGGCGACGCGACGCGACACGCGGCTGCCGCCTGCCGTCACGTGATAAACTTTTGATGTGAGATGACGATATTTTGAATTGACAGGTAAAGTCAGAAACTATTTATTCAGATTCTTTATGTGACAACAATGTAATGTACTGTACAAAGTAAACAGTCTAATAAAAATAAAGCTTTGACGGCTAAGAGAGAAAACGCACATAGACGAGATCATTTCCTTTGATTACCTACTAGCTTACTCAATAATGGTTCTGTGTAGGCCAAATTATGCCTATAAAAAATTATATCGCCTTTAATGGCATAAAATGTTTTTACAACCACTTTCCCCTTTTTGCTAATAATAATTAGACTAACAAGATTTTCCATTCTACATGCATTCTGCATGTCTCTGTTTTAGAGACATACTCATTCCTTTTTCAAACTTGTGCATGTGAAATCTGCATAAGTGGTACTCGTACACGGTGCATGTAGAATATGTAGATGGAGTAAGTTAAGGCACGGGTTACTTGCGCGAACAGTACCTATGCTCAAGCTTGATTCCTGGTGAATCACTGGATTTAAGAGTCGCTGGACCCGCACACTTCTTTTGTACCGTCGTTTATACGATGCATATGACCTACGCCCTATTGGAACATGCATGCAAAACAGAATCGAGTTTCATTGATACGATTTCGGACAAAATGTAAAAAAAAACATATTAAACGCAATACACTAAGTTTTGACCCGTTTATTAACATTTTATATAGAATCAAAAACTTATTAAAATTTTCCATTTTGAGCGAGATGCCTAAAAAGCAAGATGCCTAACAAGTATGATGCCTAAGTAGCATGTCTATTAAGCAAGTTGCCTTCAGTGCAAGATGACTAACAAGCTTGATGCCTAAAAAGTGTGATGACTACCAAGCAAGTTGTCTACAAAGCAAGATGACTAACAAGCTGGGTTTGATCGCCCGCGATTCGGGAGATCGTATTAAAGCGAAAATTACAACCAACGCGAATAATAGATATCCTAGTGCCAGTGAAAATAAATCAAATGCAAGCCGACTCACCCAATTTCAGCCTGGTTTGCATCCGAGCCGGTACCGGTCTAGTTTCACTGGTTTCTGGATGATGATATGCTTGAGGATCTTGCACACAAGGTTGGAGTGGTATCGAGGTTATTTTTAGCGTTCCTTCCAATTTAACACAAGACACAGGGCTTACGCGTCTAGCAGCGAGCAGCCATACAAATCGATCTACCTTCAACTGGCATTTTCAAAAACAAAATATAACGAAAAGTACCCTACGTAAACTGTCACTAACAGATGCGTTCCGAATTACGGTATCAAGAATGCAATCAAAATAATACCTAAAACTAGATTAAAATAAATGGTGTACGGATCAAACAAGCTGTATGACTAAAAAGTATAATGACTACTAAGCGAGTTGCTAGTTGAATCTAGCTCTTTAGACATATCGCTTGTTAGGCATTTTGCGTTTTAGGCATCCCAATTTCTGAACATTTTGCATTTTAGTCATATCACTTCTTGGGTATTTTGCTTTTTAGGCAACCCGCTTGTTAGGGATCTTGCTTTTTAGGCAGCCCTCTTGTTAGGCATCTCGCTTTTTAGACGTCACGCTTAAACGGCATCTGGCTTTTTAGACATCTCGCTCATAACCCGTCTGAACTATGACTTTTTAGGGTTCCGTAGTCAAACTAGGAACCATTATAGTTTCGCCACGTCCGTCCGTCCGTCCGTCCGCAGCCTAGCGCTGAGACTCTTAGTACTAGAAAGCTGTAATTTGGCATGAATATGCTTAAGCCAACAAATTGGTACAATGAAATGTAAAAAAAAAAAAAAATTTAGGAAACCCCCTACCCTTAACGTGGGGATGTTACCCTATAGTGTTAAGGGAAGATTTTTTCAGATTTTTAGTATTTGTAGTTTTGGCTGTAAGGGGGGACACTTGAGTCTAACAAAAATTAGCGCTTTAAAGCTAATATTTCCTTAACGGATTCTTTAGTCGAAAAAATGACCTGACAATCCCGTAATATTTTTGAAAGACCTATCCAATGATATCCCACACTATGGGGTAGACGAGAAAAAAAAAATCCCCACGTAATTTTATTCTTCCACTTCGTTGGCGTGACTAATTATGTATATTCATGCCAAATTACAGCTTTCTAGTAGTAAGAGTCTCTGAGCTAGGGTGCGGACGGACGGACGGAGAGACGGACGGACATGGCGAAACTATAAGGGTTCCTAGATTTGACTACGGAACCCTAAAAATATGCATGTTCCCTATTGTCTCAATATGTGCATGCTTCTTGCACCGTATACAAGCACCATAAGGAATGAGTTAATCGTCATGAACTGACTTTGAGTGTCCTTAAATTAGATTTTGAAGAATGAGGTGTCGTAAGATTCGCCTTGGTTGTGGGAGTGACAAAGTCTAATTAATTAAAGTAATAAGGATAAGAAGAATAAAGAGGTTAAAAAAAATAACATTCTGTTGACTAAAATCATAAAATGCATATGGGATTTTTAAGCTTGCTTTCTATTATCCATAATACATATCTACAACATTAACCCCCTTAATAATAAAAGTTGAATAAGCTTGGAATAGTTATACCATGCTTTGACCTTATTTGTCGAATTAAAATGTCGCAATGACAGATAAGGACAAAGCATGGCATAACTATTCCAAGCTTATTCAACTTTTAATTAGTAAAGGGGTCAAAATCGTAAAGTTCTGACTAGGTTTAAGGGAAGAGAAACTTTATTGCATTTTGGATGGAGATTTTTAGCTTCACAATTCTAGCGAGTCTCTGTAGTCTATTGATATCGTGTCATTGGTGTTGTTCCCACGGTCACCGGGTTTGGTTTCAAAACAATAAATAATGCAGATATTTTTTCAACGCCGCCAAAATGTCATAGCATAAAACAATAAGGTACACATATTAATGCCGATACGAAATTTAAAATGCTACAGATTTTTTCGCAATTCGGCCTCGCTGTAGTCAAACTGATTAGCATAAAACCCATACACGTCGCGCTGTGTCCGCCCACCGACAGATGTAGGTATTATGCGAATTACATGCGCTTTTTAATATGCGTTCTGTATGCTAATATTTTTTACAATTGATCAAAGATTTTACGGTAACATTGCAACATTTTTTCATGTTACTAATAAAAAAACGTGGGCACGCGCGAGCCATTAATCATCTTTTTATATTTTTTAGTTTTTTACGTGCGGTAATGAACTGATTTAAAAAGTCATTAAACTATTAGTTAGAGGTATAGCAGTGCTTTTTATGGCAGAGTTAAATGCAGTTGTACTTTACGACTGCGGATTTGTTACATGATTTACGATTCGTCTTTTTTTTTTCGAAAGGAGTCGCACTGTTACTAGGAGACATATTTTCTCGGTTCCTTTTCCTCGTACTAACTTGTCTAGGTGTGTAAGAACCAAAAGGATAAGACCAAAAATGTAACGCTAATTGCTTAAGGTTTGTTAAATATGGTGGGTATATCTTTAGAAGCCATCCCTTAAAGTTCACCCAGAAATATTAACAAAACTTAAAGTCCCTTAAGATGGGGTAAGCCTTACCACTATTTATACCAAGCACGCATAACTAATTTCCCTTGGTAAATTTTCCCGATCTTAATTTCGGGATCGCTTACCAGGAGAACAGCAACTTGTAGGTAGCTGTGTGATTAATCGGCCATATGAATATGCATGAGCAGACCCGTCCAAAAAGTCACATCTTTAATTGAACTGCCACAGGAAACTTATCTCTTTGCACTTATCATTAGAGTAGAATATGCTATAGGAGTTCAGATTTGATGCACCGTTTTTCCTCCTGGAGTACTTAGTGGTAGGGTTGGCAGGTACCTTTAAATGATATTAAATGAAACAAGCCGCAAGGTACAATATACATGTCGTCTTTTGTTGTTAAAATTGGTGTAGTATTCATACGAATATACCTACATTGTAAAGAAAGATACCGCATATTACGTTTTAATTAATGAGGAGCCAACCAGTATAAAGTAGAGGTGAGTAGTAGTTAAAAAAATGTTAAACCCTAACTTATTATGTATATTTGAGGACAGTCTCAATAGGGGGAGCGATAAAAATAATCTCGATCTGGTAACACGTAATCTAGCTATAGCGAGAAACGGTCATCATTATTTGTTACTAATTAAAATCCACTAAGAATAAACTACATGTCAAAATGCAGCGGACCTGTTAAGTTAAATAAGATTCACATCACACAAGACTTAATGAGAAAACGTCCCTAAAATAAAAAAAGGCGGTTTCAAAATGAGCGCGACCACAGAGTAAACAGGAATTACAACGCGCGCCCATTATTATTTCTGGTAGCATTATCATCCAAATCGCATCTATAGTGTTTAGGTATTTGCACACTATTGTTACGGCGTGTATAAAATAAACATTTGTTATGGAAGGGACGCACAATATCACGCCGCATTACCATTAGAATAGCGCTGATATATGGCCGTGCTATACGGTTTTAATGGCTTTGTTTGGGAAATAAAATCATTGTGGGTGTTGAAGGAAGGTAAAACTTTTCGAAAAGTGTAGGCGGCTAATACATGGAGTTAATGTACATACGTAAATCGACTTAGATTGTTAAGCCATTAAAGCTAGAGGCATATCGCAGAAAGAGAGAATCAATTTTATGTAACCAGTTTCTTATCACTACGAAGTACGACAGCATTGCTGTAGCGGCTCACTGATTTAAGTCATCGACTGGTGTTTACAATTTACTACCTATGACCGCGCGCTCCAACTACCTACTTAATTTTACGTCTACTCTTAATCTACATTATAAAAAACCCATTTGCAGTTTAATATTTAAGAGCTAATCTTTCATTGCTCTAAAAATAATTTATTAATATTTGAGACTTGGGCGTTTTAAGTGGTTTTCTTTGCGATTGTGCAATGTCTTCTTTTAGATCTGTTATGTTACGAGAATTCTCCCCAAAAACAACAATAAAACGGCTATTTGAGCAATTACAAAACAATACAATCGAGTATTTGCTTTACGATGCGAACTGATGAAATCTAAACTGAATTAGCGAGGGCGTTGTCAGATGACACGGGTTCCAAAGATCCTCACGTTAAATAAATACTAGGGTTCCATACCCGGGGGTCTATCGCGTGGCGCACACGCGACCGCCGCGTGCCGGATGGTACATGTCCCATCTCTAGTTGTCCCGGATAATATTTTGGCGGGAAAAGAGGGCGTCCATAATTCGAACAGGGGCATTACACGCTAATTTTGTCACATTTGCGGATAGATTGATTTTCTGTGGCGTGTTGGATTAACTTGAATTATGGTATTGTTGCGTTTTTGATTTATTATTGCTAACTATTTAGTTTACCAACGTTTCAATGACATCACACAGTTTTTGATTTCATTGATGCATTCTCCTTTTTTATTTAGTTTTGCCACTGAATGTGTTTAGATTTAGATTCTAAGGTTCATCTTAGGTCTTGCATAAATGCATTTGATGTCACTACACCACGTTTAAATACATTTAGTTGCATAAAAATGTAAACATTGTAACCTGAAGGGCTGTAGCAAGAATCGTTATCAGTCAATTAATAAATGGGGCATGACCGAAAGATATCAATAACTAGCTGACACGAAAGACGTACTGTTTTTCCATAAAATCCTTATACGGACATGTAAAAAAGGCAAATCTGTCTAGCCGTTTCAAGTGATGTGATACCAACGACCTCGACGTTATTATATTTATATAGATGATTGACTAAACCGTTGTCCTTCATTTTCAATTCGGAGGTCTTGTTTACACTAATACCCCAACTTGTTAGTACTAGTTACAAGTAACTAATTAAATTACTAAACCACTCGGAACTGTAACTAATTCACAACAATAACACAAGCCATAAATCTAATGTAATATGTAGCGGAAGTAACTAGCACGGTTTACGGACCGTGTGATTGTCTAACTTGGAACTTTATTGATTGCGATTTGTTAACATTGTAGTGCCACGTTCCGTGGTTTCTGTTGAAAATTGACCTGATGTGGAGGGAGGTGGCATTGAATTCTAATAATGATTTGAATAGTTAGTGTGCAGGATAGAGTCGATTGGAATTGATAATATTAATACTATCACAGGGCAAGACTGAGTGTGTTTCATATAAGTAGGTACTCAAACGATAGGAGAAACCAAATATTAATAGAAAGTGTAGCGCGTGACCTTGTTCGGTTGCCACAAAGAGCCACGAGAGGCGTGAGGCCCGCGCGTTACATTTAAGAAACGTGACCGCCCTGCGCATGCGCGAGGGAGACCGACGCCGACGCCGGAATGCCGGTGGGCCGGCAGTGGGGAAGAAGGCTCGTGACTGTTAGGAGTAGTTTTAGCGCGCGTGGAGTTTTCGTGAATGTTTGTGTACCTTTTAAGTGTATTTGTGCTTCGTGATTAATAAACGACTTTATGATAATTATAGGGGGTTTATTACTCGAACCTGCCCACAAACCCGCCACATTCTGGCTGCCCAACGTGTTTTTCTGTGGGTCGTTTACGGGTCGCGTCGCTTCGTTTCCAGAACATTAGGTACTTACTTGCATACGAAAACGGTGGTTGTTTTTTTTTCTTTTTGGTGGACTCGGTTTAGTGTTTTAGATATTAGGTAAGGGTGTTTGTTTAGTGTTGTGTCGGCAAGCATTTCGCGTGTTTCGTTATTTGGCGCCGCGTGGATACCTACCTACACACGTACGAGTACCTATGGTCGTTGCTAAACGATAAAATTCGTCAGCAATATGCCACCAAAGAAACGCCAATCGCGCCGGTTGTCGGAGGCGGAAAATTCTGAAACGACAAGTCCCGACAGAACGAGTGCTAACATCACGATGTCGCAGGAGGCGCTCGCCACCATGCTTGCAACGTTACAGCAGTCGCAAACGGAGTTCTGCACACAACTAATGCGCGAAGTCCGCGCTTCAACGCCGTCGCAGACCCAGATTGACCACTCCGCTGCCGCAGCCGCCGCAGCCGCCACAATTTCCGCGGTCCATGGAAATTTCTCGCAGTGTACAGCAAGGTATGGTGGGTTGCCGGAAGAGTCATTGGAGGCTTTCTTAGACTCTGTCGAGTCGTATAAAACCTGCTTACACGTGTCCGAGGACAACTGCCTGCGTGGTTTGTCTATGCTGCTAACAAAGTCGGCGGCAGTATGGTGGCAAGGCGTAAAGAGTAGTACGAGTACTTGGGATGACGCCTTATCTAAGTTACGGAGTGCGTTTAGTGAAAGAAGAGCGCCGTATCAAATTTATCGAGAACTTTTTGCACTAGTTCAAGGTCAAACGAATACAGACCTCTTCATCGCAAAGGTAAGGGCCTTACTTGCCAAACTGCCACGTGGTGACCTGTCGGAACGGGTCGAATTAGACATGACCTTTGGACTTTTAGATCGTCGCATAAGGAAAAGAGTCGAACGCGATGCGATAACGTCGTTCGACACGTTACTAAATAAGTGCCGCAGCATAGAGGACGCGCTTAAAGAAGGTAACCAACATAATAATACAAAGAAGCCTTCCCGCCCTCCGGCCGAACAACCATCACGTGTCGGCGCCATTATGAGTACACGTTCGAACGCCGAACGGTCTACGAGCCGCGCCGTTCCGTCGAGTTCGACAAGTGCAACCGAGCAAAAGGACAAGCCGACGGTTAAGCGTTTATTTTGCCGTTATTGCAAGAAACCGGGTCACCTTACGGACACTTGTCAAAGAATTAGGAAAGGTGAGGCTGAACCTGTCGAACTAAAATGTTATGGTTGTGGTGCGCCGAACGTCGTAAGGTCAAAGTGCAAAGTTTGTAACCCGCCACATTCTGTAGAAGATGGATTTTACGCCGTTAATTTTGTTGCCTGCGCCTCTTCCATAAGCGACGTGCCGCGCGTGGTCGGAGTTAAGTGTCAGAGCGCTGCTGCGGGCGCCGCTGCGGGCGCGTGCATGGCTGCGCGTGAAGACGCTGCGCCGTGCCAGGGCGCCGCTGCGGGCGCGTGCATGGCTGCGCGTGAAGACGCTGCGCCGTGCCAGGGCGCCGCTGCGGGCGCGTGCATGGCTGCGCGTGAAGACGCTGCGCCGTGCCAGGGCGCCGCTGCGGGCGCGTGCATGGCTGCGCGTGAAGACGCTGCGCCGTGCCAGGGCGCCGCTGCGGGCGCGTGCATGGCTGCGCGTGAAGACGCTGCGCCGTGCCAGGGCGCCGCTGCGGGCGCGTGCATGGCTGCGCGTGAAGACGCTGCGGGCGCGTGCATGGCTGCGCGTGAAGACGCTGTGCCGTGCCAGGGCGCCGCTGCGGGCGCGTGCATGGCTGCGCGTGAAGACGCTGCGCCGTGCCAGGGCGCCGCTGCGGGCGCGTGCATGGCTGCGCGTGAAGACGCTGCGCCGTGCCAGGGCGCCGCTGCGGGCGCGTGCATGGCTGCGCGTGAAGACGCTGCGCCGTGCCAGGGCGCCGCTGCGGGCGCGTGCATGGCTGCGCGTGAAGACGCTGCGCCGTGCCAGGGCGCCGCTGCGGGCGCGTGCATGGCTGCGCGTGATGTCGCTGCGCCGTGCCAGGGCGCCGCTGCGGGCGCGTGCATGGCTGCGCGTGAAGACGCTGCGCCGTGCCAGGGCGCCGCTGCGGGCGCGTGCATGGCTGCGCGTGAAGACGCTGCGCCGTGCCAGGGCGCCGCTGCGGGCGCGTGCATGGCTGCGCGTGATGTCGCTGCGCCGTGCCAGGGCGCCGCTGCGGGCGCGTGCATGGCTGCGCGTGAAGACGCTGCGCCGTGCCAGGGCGCCGCTGCGGGCGCGTGCATGGCTGCGCGTGAAGACGCTGCGCCGTGCCAGGGCGCCGCTGCGGGCGCGTGCATGGCTGCGCGTGATGTCGCTGCGCCGTGCCAGGGCGCCGCTGCGGGCGCGTGCATGGCTGCGCGTGAAGACGCTGCGCCGTGCCAGGGCGCCGCTGCGGGCGCGTGCATGGCTGCGCGTGATGTCGCTGCGCCGTGCCAGGGCGCCGCTGCGGGCGCGTGCATGGCTGCGCGTGATGTCGCTGCGCCGTGCCAGGGCGCCGCTGCGGGCGCGTGCATGGCTGCGCGTGAAGACGCTGCGCCGTGCCAGGGCGCCGCTGCGGGCGCGTGCATGGCTGCGCGTGATGTCGCTGCGCCGTGCCAGGGCGCCGCTGCGGGCGCGTGCATGGCTGCGCGTGAAGACGCTGCGCCGTGCCAGGGCGCCGCTGCGGGCGCGTGCATGGCTGCGCGTGAAGACGCTGCGCCGTGCCAGGGCGCCGCTGCGGGCGCGTGCATGGCTGCACTGGACACTGAAGAGGATGAAGGTAACCCCACGCATGACGTGGGGGAATTACCTACACTTACAGACTTTTATGACTATCAAAGTGGTCCTCCAAGTGTTTTTAATAGTGATGAGTGTGCTGTTGATAACAATGTAGTCGGTTTAAATATTTGTGATTGGTGTCTAAAATTCGGTTGTAGTTGTAATAATAGTAATAAGCCTATTTTGTACAATAATGTATACCAGGGGGAGCCTATTACACATGTTATTTCCACTGCGAATTTAGACAACGTCTCTGGAAGTCGTTCGCTTGACAACAATGATAGTCAAACATTCCTACGCCCTATATTGAATGTAAATGTTTTACATGTACGCGGGTCAGCGCTAGTTGACTCCGCGGCTCAAACTTGCGTTGCTGGTCACACGTTGCACGCTCTCCTGAAAAGTAGAGGACACCCGTTAGTATCGTCAACAAAATTTGTTAGGTTGGCTGATGGTGTTAGGAAACAGATGAATGTACTTACCACTGAGGTAGAGGTGACTTTACAGCACAAAACGATTAAGATTGAATTTGTTATTTTTCCTGAGTCTGATAGTAATCATACTTTGTTAGGTATAGACTTTCTAACTAAATTTAACCTCAGCTTTGATTTTGGTAGTGGTACTTGGCACTTTAGTGAAAATAGTAACCAGAAGTTTAAACTGAAATTTGAGAATCCATTACCTTCACATTCATGTATAGCGTCGTGTGAGGCACTGAGGGTGGACGAGGCGACATCTCTTATCAGTCCTCAGCGAGAGGTATTGTCCTGCCTCCTCAGCAAAAACAGGGATCTCTTCGAGCCAGGGGGAGAGCCAACGCCTTTTGCGGAGCATCGCGTGGATACGGGTGACCACCCGCCTATAGCGGTTCCGCCATACCGCGTAACGCCTTCAAAGAAGGAGATGATGCGCGCCGAGATCCAGAAAATGTTAGCTAGTGACGTCATCGAGGAGTGTGAGTCTGCATGGTCGTCTCCTGCTCTCTTAGTTCCGAAATCTAACGGAGAGGTCAGGTTCTGCGTTGATTATCGAAAGCTCAACGCAGTCACCAAAACGGATGTGTACCCGATGCCGTTAATCGACGAGCTCGTCCAGTCGACGAAACGCAACTGTGTCATGAGCACTTTGGATATGCGTAGCGGGTTTTGGCAAGTAGCCGTTAGTCCGAACGACAGGGACAAAACAGCGTTTATTTCGCCATTTGGCACCTACCGCTTTAAACGCATGCCGTTCGGCTTAAAAAATGCTCCGTCCACCTTTCAGAGGCTTATCGATCGTTTTCGTTCCAGCTCAACTTTGGAGAACGTGACCTTGCTGGCATACCAGGACGACCTGCTAGTCATCTCCGAGGGGTTTGATAAGCATGTTGAAGACCTGAAGGCAGTTTTCGATAGGCTGCGTTTGTTCAAGTTGCGTGCGAACCGTGAGAAGTGTGTTTTCGCACGTGAGAGGGTGAAGTACTTGGGCCACGTTATATCCCAGGATGGCATCTCCCCGGATAACGAGAAGGTCAGCGCTGTTCTAGACATGAAGCCTCCGTCCACGCTGCGCCATCTTCGGACTTTCTTACAAACTTGCTCGTGGTTTCGGAAGTTCATTCCCAGCTTTTCAGCTGTTGCCGAGCCTTTAACACGACTTACCAAGAAAAATCAGCAATGGGTTTGGGGTTCTGAACAAGTTGAGGCGTTCAAAGGGTTAAAGCGTCTCTTAACGTCAGCCCCCGTTCTTGTTCAGGCGGATTACAGCAAGCCTTTTATCATACGTACGGACGCGAGCAACTACGCCGTGGGCGCGGTGTTGCTCCAAGGTGACGACAAGGTCGAGCGCCCTGTCGAGTATTCCAGCCGCTTACTGACGTCGGCGGAGAGAAACTACAGCACCACCGAGCGTGAGGCGCTCGCCGTCGTCTGGGCTGTAGAACGTTTCAGGGGATATATTGAGGGTCATCAAGTCATAGTGGGTAGTGATCATCAACCTCTCAAATGGCTACTTACCCTGAAGTCACCGTCGGGTAGGTTAGTCCGTTGGGCGTTGAAGCTACAGGGCTTCAACATTCAGTTTCAGTACACACCTGGTAGAGCTAACGTGGTCGCCGACACACTCAGTCGTCCTCCCTGCGAAGAAGGAAATAAAGGAGAATGTGGGTTGTGTACTGTGGTCTTAGATTTGCCTGCTCGTTGCCCCGAAGATCTTCGTCGTGCTCAGCGCAATGATCCCGAATTAGAAAAGATTATAAAGGAATTAGAGAATGTTTCAGATGCTGCTGTTATTGGAGCAAAGCGCTGGTCCGAACGAGGCTACTTCATGCAGCAAGGCGTCTTATACAGGTATAATCCTGATGTCGATAGTGAAGAACCGCAGTTAGTCGTTCCTGCCCCGTTATACCAAGAAATTTTGAAGGAATGCCATGATTCGCCTGTTGCTGGTCATCAGGGAGTTGAAAGAACCCTTCATAGAATTTCACAGCGTTTTTACTTTTCAGGTATGCGTCGCAAAGTAGCGGACTACGTTAAGACTTGTGTTTCTTGTCAGCGATACAAGGCGAGTAATGAGAAGCCGTCAGGACTTCTCCAAACTCCAGTTCTTCATCAGAGAAACGAGGTTCTAGCCATTGACTTATTCGGTCCTCTACCTCAAGGGGAAAGAGGTGAGAAATGGATCTTGTTGGTGGAAGATACGGCGACTCGCTGGGTGGAGTTGTTCGCTTTGAGAGAAGCTACTTCGGAAGCGTGTGCTAGGACCCTCATAGAAGAGTACTTTCTTCGCTATGGCCTACCTCGTCGCATTGTGTCGGATAATGGGGTACAGTTTGTATCGCAGGTTATGCAACAGTCTTTGTTCATCTTAGGCATATCACAGGATCTCTTGCCGCTCTATCACCCGCAGGCTAACCCTGCAGAGCGTAAGAACCGCGATTTGAAGGTCCAACTCGCACACTTAGTTAATACCGATCATCCCTCTTGGCCATTACATTTGGCTTCTGTCAGGTTTGCCATGAACTCAGCTGTTTGCGAAACCACCGGAGTAACACCGGCATATTTAATGTTCGCTAGGCAGCTTCGTTCACCACTCGAGGCACATTATGACATTCGAGCCGTTATAAATAAGGACAACTTTGTCCCTCAGATAACTCCCTATTTAAAATCGTTTGTGAGCTCCCTTATAGCTGTTCGAGACAGGGTCGAAGAGCAACAGGACAGGCGCAAGGCGCAGGCTGATAAATCTCGCAAGCCTGGTGAAGTTTTTGACGTAGGAGATCAGGTTCTTGTCACCTCTCACGTCCTCAGCAACGCCGCCAAAAACGTTACTAGCAAATTTGTGCCCAAACGCGATGGTCCGTACATGGTAGCAAAAAGGGTTACCCCTACTACCTACCTAATTTCTCGTCTGATTTCGCCTGAGGAGGTCGTAGGGAAATTCCATGCTTCGCAGTTAGTTAGATTTATAAGTAGGGACGATAAGCCTCCTTCGCCCTTAGTGCCAAGACGCAGCAGAGGGCGTCCACGTCAGGTTGAGCGAGCTCATGAACAGGGGCGTCCTCATGAGCTCGAGGGGGAGAGTGTAGCGCGTGACCTTGTTCGGTTGCCACAAAGAGCCACGAGAGGCGTGAGGCCCGCGCGTTACATTTAAGAAACGTGACCGCCCTGCGCATGCGCGAGGGAGACCGACGCCGACGCCGGAATGCCGGTGGGCCGGCAGTGGGGAAGAAGGCTCGTGACTGTTAGGAGTAGTTTTAGCGCGCGTGGAGTTTTCGTGAATGTTTGTGTACCTTTTAAGTGTATTTGTGCTTCGTGATTAATAAACGACTTTATGATAATTATAGGGGGTTTATTACTCGAACCTGCCCACAAACCCGCCACAAAAGTCAAAATATCACCTTCATACCTCGAGCACGAACATTTTAATCATACGTCACGCTTTTTAATCGCCTCTAGAAATGTGTGCTTTTACGGAATCTTTTCATACAAGCTTCGAAATTCGTGTTAGGAAATTTCAACACTAAATATGGATAAGGGGGCGCTGTCTTAATGACTATATTTTTTTTTTAACGATACGTAAATGTTACTCGATAAAAGAAAAAGTTCATGGTCGTCGTATTCGTTAATCCTATACTTGCATATTCTTTGGTTTCTGTAGTTAAGGGTTCCTCAAATGCAACTTGTCTAGACTGTCTGCGTAACTTACAAAAGCGTGCTTATGACGTAAAGAAGTCCTTTTACCTACCTATTTCTGTATTCCGGGAAAATGTTGATTAAACTAGTAGATTGTGATGAATGAAAGACACTTATTTCGACAATATATATATAGACTACTAATAACTTAGTGAGTTTTTCCTCTGTAACCACAGACGAAATATTCTCACTGCGCACACAGATACAGACGATTTGTTCCTGAGTCTTGGATGTTTTCTATGTATTTAAGTATGGATTTATTTCTCTATATAAGTATGTATATTCGTGACGGGTTGAAAGCCCATCGCCTAACAGTACTTCAAGCTCTTAATCCCTGGTAAACATCTTAGCCTACTTGTGCTAAATGTAGTTACAGAATTATCAACAAGTCTCTTTAGAGTTGTTGGTGTTTCTGCAGCTCTGCCTACCCCACTCTGGGAATGAAGGCGTGATGTCGTGTATGTTGTATATAAGTATTTTTATCCTTGTCGAGTACCCATGTACAGTCAGCGTCAGAGAAAAGGACCCCCCTTGGTAATGACATCAATCTGTTTAAGTTTTTTGTAATGAAATGTAAATGGCATGTTGGTCCAATGGTCTAGACTGCTGCCTACGAATGCAATGGTCACGGGTTCAAACCCAGGCCCTTGGTGGGATTTTTTTTTTTTATTTCGTTAATCATTTGTCTAGATTTTATTATTAAAGAAATCAAACGTTAAAGTAGGTATGATATTATGTAAGAAAACAAAGGCATGTTGCGAAAAAAATGTTAATTTATTTCTCGAATTTGTTTTCTGTGTTAAATTAGGTTTATTTACTTAGGATATTTACTGAACTAAATTTATTATGAAAACACAAATTAGCGGTTTAGAATGTTTAACATTAGACAACGGTTCGTTTATAGATATTTCTAGAAACAACTACCTACACGTCTTTCTTTATTTAAATCAGTGAACATATTTTTTTACATTCTGAATGATTTTAACAAAGAAAAGCCTGGTTAAAAATCAAATGTTGTCATTAGTGCCTGTGAATCTCAGAGGAAGAACCAACATGCTAAACTATAATAGTATAGCAATATACATCTTTCTCTTTTATCACATTTTCTTTCTGATAACAGTGATGATAACCCTTTAACACTTCAATAGAAAAAAATGTGAGGTCAGATGGTTTATCGTTAACACAAGACTACTTGTAAACAAGAGTAACTGGATTGATAATAATAAAGGATGTTTATTTTTGATTAACTACGTGATAATCCCACAAATATTTGAAATTGTTAACATATTGCTTCGTAAGTATTTCACCAATCAATCTGCCGAGTATACCTATTAATAACGGAGAGGATGGCCGTCACTATCTATCACTTCTTGAAGTCGACTTTTCATGCTCGAAACCATACTGGAACATGCATCACTATTTCGCATTAGTTCCCAAGTTTTGTTTACCTCACTATCCAAATTTTTTTTGTTTTTTATATCACTGGAGTCCCAGTTCAAAACCATCTGTCCCCACAAATTTTCTATTGGATTTAGGTCCGGACTTTTAGCCGGCCACTCAAACACCGTTATGTCTTCTTGGACCTTTAGCCAGTCTTGAACGATTCGGGACCGATGCACTGAAGAATTATCCTGAACCAGATAAATTTGGCCTTCAGGATATGCGACACGCACTGACGGCAGCATTACGTCCTTCAACACTTCAAGGTATCGCTCACTGTTCATGCGGCCTCCTATTTCCACTAGCTCGCCTGGGCCCATTGAAGACATCCATCCCCAGTAACCTTAAAACAGTCAACCGTTTAAAATATGTTGTAATAAAGGTGTAATCCACACTAATTGTCAACAATATATACCTAATATAATTTCAATAAAAATATTATTTACCTAGCCGCCCGCTTGTTCTCAAGTCTAATACATTTTTAGGGTTAAACCTCTGCCCACATCTTCTCCATAAAATTTTTCGGCCATCCTTATCTGACTTGAAGCACTTTTCGTCCGTAAATATCACAATTTCGTTTTCCCAGTCGAAATTTAAATAACGAGTGGCAAAGTTTACTCGGTTGGTGCGGTGATTGTCACTAAGCTGAATTTTTTTGGCCGGTATATAATTATGGATATTCGCAGCGTGTAGATGTCGTCGAACAGTGCTAAGCGACACTCCAAAAGTTTCAGCACTTGAACGCGTAGTTTTGAACGGTGCCACTGAGTGAGCTTCCACAATATTACGGTGTAGCTCCGATTCATCAGTGTAAGCACTAGGGCGAGGGCCTTGGCGTTCACATTTCACATCACCCGTGGCTTGATACCTTTTTATCCATCTTTTAACAGTTTTTTTCTGTAATGAAAATGATAATATAATAGGAATACGTAAATCCAACTTGTAAGTATCTATACGTAATACTGCAACATGATTGCAACAATAAATATGTATGATAATAAGTTAATAACGTAAATCTTACCGTTATGCCCATATCTCGTGCTATTTTCTTTATGCTTTGTTCCTGTTCCCAGAGAACAATAATTTTAGCTTTTAAAAAAGTTGTTAATCTAACCATAATATCGGTTAATCGAAGCAACTGTTTGAAAACTTAATAAATCAGATAATATTACGACGAGGATTTTACACTCAATCAGTTCGGAACGAAATATAAAGAAACTGTAAGGTTATTATAAAGTTACCCTCAGTCACAGTTTAGTAAACAAGGCGAAGAAGTAAATTATTCTAAATTCAACCTTAAGTCGCAGTTTATGCAGCAGCTACTTTTCTGAAGTAAAACTAGGGTAGTGCAACAATCGGCAAGAAGCACAGTATATTCAACCAAACGAGAAATCTATACGTAATTCAACCTTAGTTAATTGAGGAGTGGAACATGGTGGAAGTTGAAATTTGAACCATAACGTTTATAGCATAAGATCGTTTTTAAAATTGTTTGATATATGGAGTAATGCAATTAAAATTTTCGCCGAGTTTGACAACTGAGTCGATGGCCTAGTGGTAAAGGCATGTAAAAGCAATCGGCTAGCGGCTAGTGGAGCGGGTTCGTATCCTCAACAGCATGTATAAAAAAAATGTCTTTTTGTAAGTTATTCTTGATATTCGGTTCGACCAAATGCCAAATAGTAAAATAAAGAAATTATGATATTCGAGTGGTATCGGTGGATGCTCGGGCAAGAGGTGTGGTGCGGGGCGGGGGAAGCTAGCCGCTCACGGCGAACGTCGCGTGACGTTCGCCGTCGTGTGATAATCTTTAACGACTTGGGGGGGTCCTTTTCTCTGACGCTGACTGTACAAGCCTAGAGTTCATTTTGGGACTATGTCAATTTGTTTGAGATGGTCCCTGCGATATTTATTTATTTATTTATAATTGTAATACTCTTATATTGAACTTAATTGTACTAGTTTAACTCACCGGTTGCTATAGTCAATTTTAGTATCAGAGGATTATCTCACAAGCATAAAATTTGTAGAAAATAATCTAAGCGAATACAGCAAGTTATCTAATAATAACTTAGTGTATGTTTGCCAAATATTAAAAATTTTAATTCCAAATGTGTAAAGAAAGTAACATTACGTTTAAGTTAATAATTTGTATTATATTTGTCACTATAGTGTGAAATATCCACTTCCTTAAAAATGATAATAAAAATCAATCTACTAAATAACTTGAAGGGTACACGGTTGTTTTTTGTTGAAAATAAGATTTTAATCTCAAAATGTACAATTCGCAAGTAGGTACGCGACTTATTTTTTTTTTATGTAATAAAAAATATACGAGTAGTTATAACTTAAATCTTTCACTTAAAAAACCTGCACTACTGTACCTGTAACTAAATGGTTCTTAACTTTAATATCGCGATAACTCAAAAAGTTACTCCTGTGACTAGACATGCTTTTTTAATCTACGAACCAAATCAGGAGGTTCTCAAGTCGACGCATATATTATTTTTATGTATAACTTTTTACAGTGTTGTCCGATTTTGATAATTCTCTTTTAATTTTATGGTCCCATATATAAGTTTGGAAAAGCCGCTATTGATTTAACTAAGTGATTTATTGATTTAGTGTTCACTCACAGATCCTAAACATTAATTACGTAGGTTAGGTTAGGTTAGATGTTTAAGATACCCTGAAAACATTATGGTTTCAGCAGAAAATAGCGTTCGATGAAATGAAATTCGATTAAATGGTGTGGGGATAAAACAACCAGTGAAATTACAAGCATAGAGGCATTCCATCTTAGTCCTCAAGGTTGGCAACGCATTTGAGATCTTAGGATTGAGAATTCAAATGTCTATGGGTCTCAGATTCCACTTACCATCAGGTGGCCTGAGTGCTCGTTTGGCTTCTCCACTGGCCAGTTCCACTGAAGTCGGCGTCCCACAATATTTTTAACCAAAAGTCGAATTCATTTGGACTGACCTATTATTTTACTAAGGTGAAATAGAAAAGGTTCATTATTTTTAGATTTTCAGTTTATACGGCGGTTTTTTTTGTTAAGAAGTTTTTATCTGATTCCGCTTCACTTATAAATATATTTTCTTCTGAATGGCAAACATCGAACAAGTACAAGGCTTTGTATTTGACATAGTATTAACCTAAAACCTAGCATCATATACCTATTGACGTACCTATCCTAAAAATAATTCCGTGCATGGCGTGAATACGTTGATAAGTCAAGATGAAAAGTTAGTGAAATTTGTATTTAGAACAAATTGCATATAGTTCAAATTACTTTATTATTTTTCAACGAGTTTTCAACGTATTCACGCCAGCCACGGAATTACAAGACGTAAAGTTTTCAGGAGACTCTTTTTTGTGTCCAAAAAGAAATCGGGTTAGAAAATCTGAAGTTTCAAACTACTTTCGACACAACCACCTTAGTTTAAACCCCATAACTTTGCATCACATAACACCTACAATAATAAAGTCTTGGGAAGCTTACGAGGTACTTAGAAAAGGTACCCCGTATTTAAAGCACAAAATGTCCCTTCGGTTTAAACAGGCCAAATCTAATTTAAGAAGAGAAAAGCTTAAGATGACAAACAATTAGCAACGCTGGCCTGTCCTGGCGGTACATATTTTGTTAATTAATTTATATTCAGATCGCTACTGAGCCTCAGTTTGCGTTTTGGGCTTAAGGCCCGAAAACAAACTCTTGGGCATGGCCGGAAATATCGTTTAAAGATCAACTCTTAAGCCGCAAACGTACTGAGAGCGAAGGCGGCGAGGTGTGGCGCGTTCCCATACTAAAAAGTGTGGCGGAGGCGCCTCAACTCTCAGTGCGTTTGCAGCCTTAAAGCCTATAAATACAGATATGTATATATATCTGGATCACAAAATTATTATTCTGGTTACAGAATTCATACAATTCTTTTTGGGGTGGTTGTTATTTCTGTAGCTCTGCCTACCCCACTCTGGGAATGAAGGTGTGATTTTATGTATGTATGTATGTATGTATGTATCTGGGTCACACACAGATTTAGGTTAGCGTCTTTCCTGTGGACACGCAGGTAGTTAACGTTTTTAAGGCCTAATTTTCTGGCTAAGCCCATTCGCGCATAAACGGCGTCAGGACTGCTTTAGACCTATCATATAATAAAACTTATATGCACTTATATGCTTACATGACCACAAAAAAGACAAATTTTGTTTTTAAAAGTGTGTATGACCCATCTACGGAACGCCGTTTAGGTGAACTACTATTTTATCTTTTTAGCTGCCTATAATGTTATCTAAAAGAAAGAGAATAAAGTAGGTACAGTGGTGGCCACATAATTAGTTACGCTTGCTTTTTCCCATATAGTTCTCCTTAAACGGGAATTATAAATTCGGTAAACAAATAAAAATATCCAGACCAGTTTTAATGTTAGTTACACTTTTCGTTAAATAATAAAACATTGTTAAAAACATAGCATTCTTTTTGTAAAGATTAAACAAATACTCCTTAGAGTTCATAAAAAGTTGTAATATTTTGTATGGACACTTCAACACTTTATAATTATTGAAGTCCCTATAAAATGAAAGGGCCGTTTTCAACTGTAGTTAATTGTACCTCAGATTAAACGTAATACTGAAAATAAAATTGGTCAAACACTTTGATTGGTGGTGGAATTCTATGGAAATAACGTTAGCGTTCCTAATTTGGTGGTCACGAATGTACCTAAGTACCTAATTTAATTCTTAAAAAATTTTATGTTAAAAAGTACTTCTTACTTATTCTGTGGTCAAACTTATCTGTGACGTCGCGCGTCAGCTGACAATTTATATGACCTTCATCCTTCTCCTTACTAATCTATAATTGCCGAAGTGTGTTGTTTGGGATTTTGATTTATTCTGTTTACTGTTTTACTCTACTCACTTGACATTGGCGAAATCACTGCGTATATCGCAGTGAGCCCTATTAATTAAAAAAAAAGAGTGTGTTGTTTGTTGGTTCCTTGCTCATCAACGCCTCAATCGATCCACGTGAAATTTGGCATAGACATAGGTAATGGCCTGGGTACTTTTAAGCCTAAAAAATTAGTCAGTAACTGCCATCTGATCAGTATAACAGTGGGACTGGTGGACTTCCTCCTGGAGATTTTCCCATTGCGCTGCAATAGAGATTTTTAAAAAGGTTGTCATTAAATTTCTTCGAGACCAGCATCGCATTGGTGATGCCTCCGGCATTCCAAAAGTCCATAGGCAAAGGTGACCACTTCCCATCAGGTTGGCCGTATGCCTGTTTGTCCGTCGATGGTAATAAAAATAAAACAGTGGGTCTAACACGCTGCCACGGGACAAGATTTTGACAGGGTAGGGACTTTAATTCGTCTATTCCATATTCCAACGTAACTAAGTTGTTAAGGTTTAAAATAAAAGTAGGTTTTGTGTGACTTGAGTCCTTTTATTACTAAGCAATTTAAGCCCCGGGTGGCTGCCATTTTAATAATTCCATATTATTTGACGCATTTGACACTAGTTCCCGTGGCAGCGTGCTAAGCCCACTGGTAAGAGCGTGTCGGACCATGCTCAGTGTAGGGTTCCGAAGCCGTTAAGTACCTACTACAAACATAAAGCACATCAAGTATTTAACAAATTTTCTATTTAAAGTCATTTGGTGCCGTCTTAGATGATTTTAGACACTTTAATCGCCTGCATCCTTAGAACCAATGATGTCTACTTAGACGTGATAGTTTTCATTTTTAGTATTTGTAGTTTTGGCTGTAGGGGGGGACATTTGACTCTAACAAAAATTCTTAATATTTCATAAACGAATCCCTTAATCGAAGATTTCATTTTCGATAAAACTCGGTTTCATTCCGAGCAATGCAGTCTCCCAGGTCCTTGTATATCAAAGGAGTCAAAACGTGTATTCTTCCCCTTCTACCTAACCTCTGAACGGTTTATAACAATAAAACGATCTAAGAGCTGGCGTTTGCGCAAAGCCTTTGTCTTAGCAAAGCCCCTAAAGATGCCTATTGTATGAACAATAACTGCGAATCTGCATAATTTGGCCCGTTAGAGCAAAGAAATGATTAATAACCGGGATCATAGAGCCTAGCGCTACATTGGCCATGGTTTTGGGAATTGGTCCGTGGTAAAGTAGAATATCTATATTTTAAATGGAGAATCTCTAAGTTCTTATTCTTTGAGTGCTGCTCCAACTAGTTAAGGTCGGCTGTTAGACCCTGGTATCGGTCTATCCAGAACGACTTGAAAAGACTAAAACTAATAGTTTCGATCCTAAGTAGGACTAAAAGGTTTTTGCAAGGCAAAAGACAAAATCCAATGCAATATCTAAAGTTGTCTATGATTTTGTTAATGTTGTTTCTACATTACCGTTCTCGCCTTTTTCTATTCTATTATTTGATAAATAGATAATGGAAAGTATTGAATATGTAGCCTTTTAGAGAAATATGTAAATTATGCAAATATTCATTAAAGTTTCACATTGGTAATATTAGTTGGATAGGATAATGTCCGAGGGGTTCCATACAAGAAACCGTTTGAAACGTCAAACTAGATTTTCTACAAGAGCTTTGAAATCTAATATACCTAATGACATGTTTGAATTTAGAGATTTCGGATTCCACCCTCGCTTCTATTTTACCTACTGGGTAAAACTACATTGCCTTTGACATGTGACTCATATAGTATTGTTTTGACTACTGTCGCCATTACTGTCGAGTAAATAAGAGCTATGGTATCGTTAACAATACGATTTCGCGTTAAAGGCAATACAATTTTACACAGTAGAATAGACAAACTGGGCCCAAATTCTTTTCACGGAGGACTAAAAACTTTGCTTCTACCTAGATATACCTTTTTCTAACAAAACCCCTAATAATTGGGCCACCCTAACCTGAGACGTTACAATAGGCGCGATTCTAACAAAATATTAACAAGCGACTTCCTATATTAGAAAATTAAACGAGTATTGGAGGAGCCAGGCTTTGAATATTCAAAGGGAATAAATTAAGTACAACTTAACCCTTACAAAAAATAGCCTATCTGTTACTAAACTGATATCGAAATTGTAACTTTATAGATATTAAGAGAGGGTTTAATCTTCCTTAGCTCTTAAATGTAGCGGTTACAGCTTATTGTGTAAGGAGGGCAAAACGCCAAACAGAATTCTGAAGACAAATTATAGAAGCACGTACGCCATTTGATAAATAAATAACTGAGTTATGTTTCGTGCTTTATGTTTTGCTAATTCATATTTAGAGATAACGCTACCCGTATGGTGTTTATAAAGTCATTAATAGTAGGGGCTGAAACCATAAGGTAGTATGCACCTAAGTAGCCTTATACAGAGACTTTAGATTCTAGGTTGGGGTTTTATTCTGGTATTGAATTAAAAAGTACTGTGCGATAGTTCTTTAAAGCATATCAGGTTCGGGTTAAGTCGGATAGACTTTGAGAGCATCGAGATGGAAGGACAAATAAACCCGCTGTTTTAAGAGCTATTGTATTTTATATTCTATTCATGATTCCCTGAGGTCTTCAGGCTTAACATTGGGATATTACTATCAGTGGACATGTTCCAACTGATTTTTGATGACGTGTATTCAAATTTAATAGGACAAGTGTGCAAAAGAGTTGAACTTTCTAGCCTAACCATAAATATTTTTTTTGCGATGGAGCAACTTATTAACGATTTCCGGATGTTTTCCTTTACTTGTGCTTCCTTCTTTCAGGATTCTAGGTTTATGGGAAGTACCCTATAGTTTTGATTCCCTTGAGAGTGTCGGAATATACGTTTTTTCAAATATACGGCATAACTTTTTTTTTACGTTAACTTAGAAGTTTGATTTTTTCACAGCTTCAACTGGACGGATGGACGGAGGAACGGACGAATAATATAGTGATTCTATAAGGGTTACGTAATTCATTTTGTGGTATGGAACCCTAAAAACAATTAAAATATAATTATTTTTAGGGTTCTGTTCCTTAAATAGAAAAGACGAAACCCTTATAAAGGATCACTTTATTGTCCGTCCGTCCGTCTGTCTGTCAAGACGCTTTATATCGGGAACGCGTGAGGTTTCAAGCTGAAATCAAAACTATACACCCAAGTTTGCAGTCCCTTGAAGATAAAAAAAAAACTTCTAAGTTAACAGTAAAAAAAGATACGGCCGTTTATGCCGCATATAAAGTACATTTAGACACTCTCAAGGGAATCAAAACTTATAGGATACCTAGAATCCTAAAATTTGACAAGAAGTAAGCACAGCGCAAGGAAAGGAAAAATCCGAAAATCCTTAATTTGTTGCTCCATCACATATTTTTTTTTGCAATATCGTATTTATTTTCCATTGGTAAACTAACCGCGACCTATGTCGATGTACGGAGACAACACTTTTTCAATGGAAAAGTCAAGTTTGTCCCTTAACACAATTTTACATTCTTGTTAGACTGGAAAATCGTTGTCCTACGTATCGCCTAACCATCAAGTTACTTCTAACATATACACAACAGCGCTGGTGTATCCCAAAACTGTACAAGGGGTAATCCGTTGTGAGTCATCGAGCTAAATGGTATCTCTTTGGCTTGCCAAATCTCGTTGGTGACCTATAGGCAAATACAGGTATATACGAGTGGATAACTAATCGACCGACGATCATGACGTTCTTGTTTTAGTGGTTTGTTGTAATCAATGCCGTATCGTCGGGTCCAGACCAGATTGAGGATGCATGCACTTAAATGTTTTTTGTACGTTCTGACGGGAGCAACTCAACTATCGGTTAATATTAAACTGAATTGAAAAGTATACCCTTCTAAGGCCTAACGAAAAATTCAGCATGTAGGTAGTCACTAAGGCCCGTAAAGTATTATTGTTTTATACTCATTCAGACCCAAGTACCAAATACTTTCTTTTTAAGTTATTGTGCTTGTGTAATCATAGCATACCACGGTCTTACCAGTAGGATTTCTAGTAGACAAAGTTAGTAAGTACTATGGGTAGGACCTTGGGCCTTAGGAGGATACAACTGTGCTTTTAGTAACCGTTGGTACGAGTATATAATAGTTATATGAGTTGATTTATGTATTCTTATTCTACCTTTTTAGTGCCTTCGCTGAATGGTGGCAGTCATACTCTTGTATAGGCACTTGATAATTAAATTTCTGACTGTTTATTTCAAAAGAGAAATAATAATAATAGCGTTTACAAAATACTTCTTGTTAATCTTTAATATTTTAAAATTATATTAACTAAAAAGGGTTACCCTAATCTACATCTTATTTTAGATATGTTATTTATTAATACTATGCATTCATGTTTTTATAATTATATTAAATTTGTTTTTTTTTTTTTTTATAAAAAAAACACGTAGACACGTAATTTAAGAGGTATAAGGTAATCTGTGATGGTTATATCGATTTGGAACTTCTACAAAAAAAGAAAATCTTGCACATAATGGAAAACGATTGCCCTACTGGACCCGTCACTTTGAGTGGGCTATAAGGCTCATTGTCATAGGCCAATACAATTCCAATACGATCGACCGTATATGTGATACCACGCTTAAGGACTAATATCAAAATGACTCTTTGTTATTTCACCAGTTGTCGTATTCCCTCACCGAAATATAACAATGCTTTTAGAGGCAGATTAAATATACTTACTATAACTTGTTGTACTGCGTTCATTGCAGAAGGTCCTACCACCACTAAATTGTGTTTTATTCCAATTGGCGAATTAATAATCACTGTAAATTTTGACACGAACTGCCACAACATAAACACACATACCAGGTAGAGTGGTGTGTAATGGCCGGTCAAGTTCACTCACGACGGCCTAACGGGCTTAAGGACTTATACGTAAGCTGGTTAATCTTTATAGCCTGTTACAGCATCCTCTGTACACATGTCATATCAACGTCGCTACCCGGAGTGTAATGTAGTTTGGTGTTAGGTCATGGTTATTTTGTAAGTGCTAGATTTTATGTAACTCTAAATTATTTTATTTAAAGAATGAAAAAATTAAAGATAATTGTGGACTGAAAGAAGAATAGTGACTAAGATTGAAAAGGGTATGCTTCGATGGTTCGGTCATTTGGAAAGGATGGATGAAACATGATTGACGAAAGAGATATACAGTGTATGTTTAATTTATAAAAAGTTTAGAATTAAGAGCTCGTTATTGACAGTGCTTAACCTCTACGTCACTCGACAGAGCCGTGCGCCGTGCGCTAGAATGTGAGATAGCGCGCATCTACCCGCTAACGCCAAAAGGACGAGTTGCTGGGCGAGGCACTGTTAATATGCTACCTACCTACTTATTACATTAAGTAATTTAAGATTCTCAATGTAAGTGAATTTTGTATATCTTCTTATTGAGAAATAAATATTCTTAAACCCGAACCCGAAATATGTTCAAGTCAAGTTTTTGTCATTTTTTTGGTAGAATTGAAAATTTATCAAAACGAGATAGTCTAAATGAATTATAGTCATATTAAGAATATGGCAGTTTAAGTAGTAGGTGTAAGTCATTTCGATCTTTACACATTATGAGAATAATCTGTTTTGACATTTTGATAATCTAGGAACACGTTATTATGATATTTGGCTGTAACGAACCGGAATCATGAAAACAGCTTATACCTTGGATTAACACATAGGCTACCTTTCATATCGCTATTCCCTCGGATTACTGATTTATACACGTACGAAGTCGCGGGCGGAAGCTAGTTATTAATAATAATAAGTTCGCATGGCAGCTAGTGTCGAGCTGTTCATGAGTACACTATAGACCTAAGTACTCCTGAAGGAAGGTCCTGTTCCTCACCTCACGCTTGCCTTCACCGGCTGGCTGGAGAGTAAGATGACGAGCAACAAACCTTCACCTCTGGCTTGGCTTTATTGGCCGGTCAGAGCTATATAAAGATAGGGTACCTTTTTTTTTTTTTTTGATGACGAAGTGGAAATGCATTTACGCATCCCCCCGATGGCCTAAGGATGACCGTGCAATGGGGGGTATAACGGACTCTCACCTAAGCGAACTACCGTTTAAAACCACTCCGGCGTAACCCTCCTGGCTGGTTGACGGAGACGCCGCGGGACCGCCAAGGCATTGACCGCTGGGCGCCTCCCAGCCCGCTCCGAAGAGCACACCGCCAAAGGAGGAGACGACTGCGTACGCACACAGCGATCTCCCCAAGCTGGGGGAGCCGTGCAATGTGGGCCCTTCACCCACGTGGCTCCCCATGAAGTTCAGGCGATCAGCAAAAGCTGGGTTCGCCTTCCCTTCACAGCCTGCATGGAGTGTAGGGTGTTTTCCGGCAGGCTATTCCCCCCAGTCGCAGTGACCGGGGTAAGTCCACGTTCCTTCAAACACCCACACTACACCTGTCTCAGGTCTAAAATGTCCTCTGAAAACAGAGGTCACTAGACCCGAGACTCACGTCTGGGCGAACCAGGGTCGCTTTCCGGGAACGGGATACAGGGACACCTACCCGAGCTCCGTCCCTTCAAACTCCCCCTCGTCGCCCCCCTCATGTGCGCTCTTTTGGGGAGTATTTGGTTCCCCGGGCCCGCGCTGGCCCTGGAAAGTGGATATCCCGCCACTGGTTCGGTGGAAAAGGGAGGAAGGATGGAAGCTGGGAAGGAATGGGAAATCGGGAAGGTGGGAATGGGATAGGGACGTGCCGCTCTTAGTCTGGCCCCTCACCCCGAGCCTTTCCGGTATGGGTAGCCCTGTCCGGTATAGCCACGGGGATCATAGAGACACGCAAGCCCCCCCACCACGGCAAGGTGGCAGCACAATCGAGGGGGAAAGATAGGGTACCTGGAAAAGACCTGGCCAAGGCGACGGCGAACTTTATTGTAATATATAACTTTCTTTTCGAAACCAAAGTCTATGAATTGAAATTGTTTTTCAGTTATTTTAGTGCCGTAACTTATCCACCGCTCGACCCGTATGTTCTTAGCCTTAAGCTCTAAAATCTCTGCAGCTTAGGGGTTATCTATTGTGTGAATCGTCTTTCAGTTTAATTTTGTTACGATTTCTTAGATTGTAGCTAATAACAAATACCAAAAGATACCCATTAATTATGTAAGTAGGTACCCGTCATTAACTAAATTACCGAATGTGAGAAATGGTCCTGTGTTTTTGTACTAAAGTAATCATAGCCCTAATCCCTTCTTAATATCTAAATTAAATATTGAAATTCAATGCAAATCGCTTGCTAAAATTGCATAAACACTATACATTACGATATCGTATTACTGGGGTGCCACCCCTCTAGTCGCTGCATCCCCAAAATTCTCAATAAAAGCGTTTACTTACTTTATAAGCTTCACACTGCTTCCCTGCTTATGTTCTTCAATAACGGCTGCTTACTAAATGCCGCTATGGATTGTAGTTTTCGATGGAGTCGTTAGGTAAGAGGTGTTAGTGGTGCGAAGGCAAGTAGTCTTTTTTGAGAGGCATCTGCTATGCTCGATTAGTTTGACAAATTGTTGTGGGACGTGTCGATTAAAATATCGAGTTAGTTGACGGGTTAATACGGAGGCATTCCTGATCGTGAGGAAATAGTTAATGTCATGCTTGAGGTGTTAAAGGATTATTATATTAGGTATTGGTTTCCTTGGGTTTTAGAACAAAAAATATGGCTCGTGTCGGGTTATTTATACGGGACTAGTCCTTCAGTCGGAACTGTTTAATTATTCAATTATTCTATGTTAGACTTTTGTTAATCACGTTTTTATTGAATAATAACAATAATAATAATGGCGTAGGGAATTGACGACCTCATCGCCCACTGGTACTTCCAGTGCAGTCAGTAACCTCAGGGCAGCTAGTGGCGAGCTGTTGGTGAGTAGCGACACTACGGACCTGAGTGCTCCCAAGGGAAGGTTCTGTTGACGAGGAAAAGACCCTCACCTCTGGCTTGCCTTGATTGGCCGGTCAGAGGTCGGAGTCGCTAGAGCTATATGCTCGAAGGGTGGATGTGTTGCATAAGTGGCGAGTGGGCACCTTATGGTCGTTTAAAGTCCAGACGTTTAAACTCCACCCTTAGCCCCTCTGGAACTGTTGCCTCTCTGCTGCTATGTATTTGCGGCTATTTTGGGAGGCCCATTCCATTGAGTTGGCGAGTCACCGTCTGCCATTTCAACCAAAGTAATTAGCATTGGCCAGGCAGACGCCATAGTTTCATCAATAGCCTAGTTCACCAATCCATAACATTTCATTAATATAAACTGTTTTTAATGTCCCCATCCTTCTTAAATAGTCTTACACTAACCGGTGGTTGTCCGGGAGAGCACTCCTATAGTGTGAACTCGGGGACAATCGCCGAATGGCGTCCCACCACTTTACTAAATTAAAGTTGTCTAAAGCACCTCTGCGTGTTGGCTTCGGCTCCATGTACGCCTTCCAAAGGTCCGGGACTCCCATAGTCCCGTTCTTGGTAAAGACATACAAATAATTATAATGAAGTCATTTATTTTAGGAAAAACCCATATAAAAACATTTAAATACTGTAAATTTATACAAAGTAATCACATTACAATAAATTAAGTTAAAATTACTTTTTATTGTGGTCACGGTGCACCGTAAGCCAGTGCTCATGGATTCAACCAGACAACAGACAAGGCGCGGAGAATACCATTACTCGACGAGCCAATTCGATCCCACAACAACGCGATATGCGACCTCATTATCGCAAAGAAGTCGGGTAACTCTTGCCTCCGCGAACATGACCGACGCGCTGCAGTTACGCGGTAATTTAATCAGTGTACGATACGGAGCTTATCGATCTGGTGTAGTTGATCCAGAGCCGGGATGTGTAGAAACATTGACTAAATGCTCTGAGCAATGTCAGCTTTACTGGGTCACCACTTCGCGCAAACCTCTGCGCGAGCATGTTGCTTCTAACAGCAGTCGCACGCCGCACCCGCTCTAAGTCGGGGTTGTTCCCCAGGTTCCGTCACAACATGGCCAAGATACCTGAACTGTCCAACTCTCTCAACAGAAACTCCGTCCAAATATACAGGCAAAACATGTAGGTCAAACTTTATTTACCTCATTGCACTAGCAAGGCTACAATAAAATACAATACAAAACCTTTTATTGTCCAATTACAGAGAAATAACACAATTTAAAAGACCCATGTAAATAACAGGCGGTCTAACCAGTGTTTAGCAATCTCTTCCAGACAACATTAGAAGGGATAAGGTGTCAAGTTAAAACAATTTACACAGTAGGTATAGTGCAGACTAATTTCGAACAATAACAAGCAACTATGCTAGCTATTAAACACAATATATCTATAATTATACGCTTACCAAACTAATAAATAGATAATCAAATACATACTTCAGACAAATTAATACATTATAATGACTTACATAATAGACTGTAGGTTAAAGCCCGGGGAAGGACAAATTACATACATTTATCCCGGCAAATTTGACCATTCCGGGGATAAAGATAAAATATATGTCTACGCGGACGGAGTCGCAGCTAACAGCTAGTAGTACTGCTATAAATGAGTGAGTATCGTATAAATAATACGTTCTGGATAAATAGCTTAGTACCTGTTTATGCCAACTACATATCAAGCTTACAGCAAACAACGCCACAGGAAAGTCAAAGTTATATATTGAAACCATTTAAATGTGCTTCGTCATAGTAGTTCAATAATTTCAATCGAGATACCTTATCGCCACCCTTGAAATAGGCACGTATATCTGTGGCCTCCATCATCAGTTCCACTTCACCAAAGGATAACACACAGACTTGTTACTGAAAATACTAAAATCGCTATATAAATGCCTATAATATTTGAGCAGTTCCCTCGATTTATCCAAGATCCAATCGTTAGATCCTGACGCGTTGACAATGGGACCGACTAGAAAGTAAATCGGTCCACATGTTTTTGAGTAATCGGGGTACCTACTTACAATAAAAACCGGCCAAGTGCGAGTCAGTAGCCAGATTCCATTAAATGTTAAAATTGGAAATGAACAAATAGAGCAAGTATCACATGTCATGTAAAATTTCTGGGAATAGTTATCGACGAATACGTGAATTGAAAACATCAAGTAGAAGAAATTTCAGCCAAAATTAATATATTTATTTTTGCTCTAAAGAAACTTAAAACTGCACTGATGGTGTACACAGCTATGTTTGTTCGGCTTTACGGTATGAATTGGTTATATGGGGCAACGGTACAAACATACAAAAGGTCTTAATATCACAAAAAGTGCATTAAAGCGATAGGAGGATTGAATTGGTCAGAATCTTGTAGGCCTCTATTTAGAAGATATAAGGTCCTGACAGTCCCAAGCCTATATATTTTTGAAATGGTAAATTCGTAAGAAATAACATTGTACTTTTCAGCAAGAAGTGTAATGTAAACAAACGCTCAGCTACGCATACAGCACTAGTTGTTCCTCGCAGTAAATTGCAGCTTACCAAAAATAACTGTCATAACATGGCTATAATTTTTTTAAATAAATTTCCTTCTTTTTTGGATGGAACTGCCCCGAAACCAATTTCATGTTTTTATATCCTAGATTTTTTTTTACACACGACGCATATTAAATTAAATTTTATAAATTATAATGTAAATATTGATAATAATGTAATAGGAATATTGTAATGTAATGTAATGTTTACTAGGATATTTTGACATGCCATTCATCATAAAAGTGACATTTAAACTTAATGTGGAAGCTTATATATAATGCTGCTTATAAAATTATTGTACACCGGAAACGGTTGATTGTGATGCTCCTAATTTATTCACAATAACTTTTATACATCTACAATTACAATAAATGATTTGATTTGATTTGATTTGAGTCGACCTCGCGCAAGAAGGGCTCCGTAACATTATCTATAAAACGGCAAAAAAACATGTCTGTTGTATGGGAGCCCACTTAAATATTTTTTATATTCTGTTTTTAGTATTTGTTGTTATGGCAGCAACAAAAATACATCATTTGTAAAAATTTGAACAGTCTAACTATCACGGTTCATGAGATACATCCTGGTGATAGACGGTCAGACAGGCGGACGTACAGACAACGGAGTCTTAGTACGAGTAATAGGGTTTCCTTATTACCCTTTCTGCTCGGAACCCTAAAAAAGATAGCAATGAATTGAGAACCTTCTCCTTTTTTTGAAGTTAGATATGAACTTGCTGTTGTTATAATATCAGCCTTGGTTTAAACAGTAACTAATTAATACCGTAACTATTGTATTAATGTTTCTACTAAATCTATCTCTCTTTGTTCCTGAAGGTATATCGGAAAATTAAGTAGTGGCGCACACTGGCGTTGTGGATTGAAAGCACTGCATACTGTTTTAAATTAACAAAGATACGCTCACCGCTTAATATGACCTCGTGCGATTGTGTTGAATATGCTTAAACCCATCTGTCTGCTTCCTATTGCACCATCGTGACAATGATGGTTCTCTGCTTCTTCGCCGACAAATCTTTGACAAATGCTTCGTTTTGCTTTTCATTTGTCAACCTGCTTTTTTTTCTGTAACTACAAATATTTCAGGATTTTTCTAAAACTAACCTAACCTAACCTATAGGGTTCTACACGATATGGTCCTAAAATAAGTCCAGAATTATTTACAGTTTCGGAAAAAAACGCGGGTTGTCAAATGATATGTTTGTGAAATGATTCATTTGTGAAATGTTGGTTATGAAATGATAGGATCCCGACAGTGACACATGACAGGTGACAATTCGGTATACATTGCAAAGTTAACACGCTGGTACATCAGTGGGTTTCATATAAGCTGCACCATGTACACCACCACAAATGTCAACTGTCACCTGTCGTTAGGATGCAGCTATGGTGAATTAGGGGACAGGCGTCTGACTCCTTTAGAATTTTGCTGAACATGAGGAAACATATTTCCAGAGGCCATGATGCAACCGTTCCTAATGTTTTTCTTTTCTATCGCTCTTAATGTATGGAATAACAGCTGACTACGTGATTTATCGTAACGTACGAGAATGTCACCCCATTCAAGTGATGGAAAAGAAACACGTTATAGCGTTTGCATCTTGGCTAGGGCCCCTGTCGCCGTCATTGTTTATTTGTATGTAATGTATATGTGTGTCTTATGGTTAGTGAATAGATGCATTTCCTCTTCTTATTCTTCACTTTTATGTATGTATGTATGTATGTATGTATGTAAACTCTTTATTGCACAAAGAAAAAACAACAATTACAAGATATTTCGTACATAAACTTAAGATTAACATGTATATGGCGAACTTATCCCTTTAAGGGATCTCTTCCAGCTAACCCGACCATGAACGAGGATAGGCAAGACAACAAAGATGTGCACAAGTAACTAATATTTCATAACATTATACTAGCAGTTAGTGAGTGCGTTTTCTTCAATTAAAATAAGTGTAGTAATAGTAAAATTATTATTTTGTTTTATTAAACGATTGTATGGTTTTGAAGACTAGTATTTAGGCGTGGCTTTTTCGACATGGCAAGGCGAAGGTAAACGAGCACACAGGACACCTGATGGTAGGTAAGAAGGATTGAGACTAAGATATGTTTGCATACTGAAGACTGCAATCCTACTGCAAATGCCTTGCCCTGTGCGCTGTCCCTAAGGACTTAGTTGGAATGCCTCTATGCAAGAAATTTTACCGGTTCTCTTCTATAATAATGGAAGCACAGCTGGCCTTAAAGGATAGTGCCTTAACTAACCTATAACTAACGTATAACTTTGCTCTTTTTTTGGCAAAGCAAGTGCAGGATAACTGATTCAGTAATAGAGGAATTGAAAATTTAAAACGAAGCTTACACAAAGAAACATTTTTCCATGATGGTGATTTTTGTTTTTTAAAATCCAAGTCCCAAATGAAGAAAATATGGCTTTAAAATGTTGGGCGTTTGGGCTTAATCTTACTTTAAATGGTTTTATTTTCCATTTCATTTCGTTTTATGCAACGGAGCAGGCAAACGAATTTAGTATAGACGCTGAAGCCAATGGACCTTTGCCATTAGGTATAAAATTTAAAATACGTTGCCACAGCTAAGGAACATTTCAGAAAAAAAATCATTTTTTTTATGCTCACCATGTAGGTATTTAATTGCTATAAAGTGTTGCAGTGACTTAAATGCAATATATTGAAAAGGTATTAACATTTGGAATTAAATTTTGGGTACTTCTAAAAGAAAAAAATCCAGTCCTATTTATGGATATGTATAACTTTTCGTTATTCTTCTTAAAAAATATACGTTTTTGTAACACTACAATGTGTAGGTAATAGGTAAAAATCGTCAAGTCTTGGTAAGAAAATAAATTTATTGCCAAAATTTGATGAAATAAGTATACCTACTACTTACAAAAATAAAAAGGTAAATGTAAGTGAAGTAGGTACATAATGGCATTAAAGTTTAAATAACAAGTACCTAAATATTCCTATTGTACTCATAAAGAAATTTAACGAAATGTCTGTTCTAAACAATAAATAAAAAATGGGGACCTATTATAAATTATAACTTCAAAATTTCAATATAAATAAAGGTGTCATTACTAAAATAAATGGACCTATAACTTAGTCATCTTTTTTCGTTAAATGTGTATTCTTACAATAATAAATAATAAAATAAATAAAGCCAACACGTAATTACGTCTAATTTTCCTTACAATATCACTCATACTTCCGTTTACATTACACAACATTCACATTTTTGAAGCATTCAAGTTGCCGTCGGCCATCGGTGTTCGACAGACCCGTCGTAGGCCCGTAGCACCGTAGCGGACCTTAGCGGTCCGTAGCAGAGCGTAGCGCTCCCGCTACGTAGCACGTTTCATAAACCCACTCATTAAAAAAATGTATTTTATGAATTAAAGAAACTGAACAACTTTAAACGTCGAACAATCCGATCAGAGAAGCGTCAAGGAATAACGGACGCGACGGAGGTTGCGGGACGCGTAGCCGCCATATTGTTTTGTGCCCCGCCCCCTCTCTCTTCTTCGGCAAGCGATTGGTTTATAACCCCGAAGGGCGGGGCGTTCCTCGCCAAAATGTTGCCAGCTTTTTGAATAAATAATTTCAGTAATTTAAGTAATGAAGGCAATTATGGCGTTGTTTAGCTAAGTTCGCGCGGTAGCGAGTGGGAACTTTATATTTATATCGGTCTCTTTATGTACGCCGACGCGGTTAATGCGCGCGATCTGTTTGCGTGGCTTGCCTTATTTATGGCAGAGGACTGCAGCCGATTTAAACTGCAATTATTTTGTACGCTATAAGGGAAACATATTGCACGGTAAATGAGGGGGATAAAAAGCTAAGCTTGTATATATTTCTACAGCACGAATAACTAAAGCGTGATTTTTACTTAAACGGAAACTGTTATCGGTATCATAATAACCAATGATCAAATCATCTACGTCAACGCTAGAGACTTGTTTTTATGCTTATAGGTTTTATGACAAAGACTAAAATTCAATTGACAATCGAACAAGGCATGAATCGCAATGACGTCGCGTGACGGCCCTGTCCACGAGTAAACAGTGACGTCACGAAGCGTCACGACAAAAAGTCGATTTTCGCGAATTCGCCCGCGGCCAGCTGACTGCCCCGCTCCCCCACGCACTGAAATTTGAGTGTCGCCAGATTTTAGCGCGAGCGAGAGAGATAGCGTGGGGCTCGGTAGGTTAGAGGGGGATGTGAGTACGTGCGCGGCTAGCGGCGTGGTGGGCGGATGGTTGGATGATGTATAGAGTGGTGGAGTTAGGTTCAAATTGTGCCGGGAAGTGGCCGAGATTAGAGCGGCCGCACCGCAAGCCCACTTAAGACTGTTTTTAATACTAGTATTTTTTACGCGATCCCGACAGGATTTAGCGGATAAACGCGACTTTGATTTATCGGTTTCGAATTCGGTTTCTGGTGTTTGCTAGTGGTGACGACGGTAATCCCGCGGCTTGTATCAGATTATGACGGATACCATCGGATTTGGTACGCCGTGAGTCGTGGACTGACTCCGCGTTAATCTGACCACTTGTTAATAGTGAGTATGATCTAAATGATAAACATAACACGCGTCTGCGCCAATCGACGTTACGCAAAAACACACTCAACAAAAGTTTTTGAGGTTAAATATTCGCAGACATTTATGAATTACGTCGTTATTACGTCGGCTAAGAATTTTTATTTTGCAAAACATTTCATAAGTGTGGACGACTTTCTAAAAACAAAACGTTAAGACTTATTTTCAATGATTTACCTACTGTTATTATGGTTTTACGAGTAGTGTGACCAAATTCATAATATTGGCAATTGAAAACAATATGAAAAGACAGTAGGTATATCGTTAAATATAAGTCTAATGTTAACTGTTTATCACCTAAATGATTTCCGTTACATATGTAGGTACCTAATTCAACGAGTGCATTTTCAAAAAAATCAATTAGGCAGTATACAAAAGCCAAATAGGTCTCTAACGTTCCTCAGAAATATAATTTGACGGTTGACAGTGACTAAACAATTTTCCAAATGTTAAATTTGTGTTAAAAAGTTAAATTCCGCTGCAGGATTTAGTTCAATGTATTTACATGTTTAATCTATTCTCATACCGATGCTATAATAGAAGCCTATGTCATCATGTATGTAACCTACCTACGCAAATGCGTTTTTGAAATTTAAAATAAGTAAAATTATGCTTGTACGTCAAATGATCGGACTCCCAGATCCAATAAGAATATAGAAAAGTCAAAATGTTTTCAGTCGGCAGCATTATGTCTAACCACACAATAAAATGCACAAAACAAAATCATTTTATAATACTCATAGGTATACCTACGTTAAACTCCTCGTTATGGGTTAGTTCTAGAATTTTTTCTGCATACCTAGGTATTCAAAAGACAAAAATCGATTGTATAATATTTATCTATTCGAAAAACAGATCAATTTGTTAGACTTTTTTATCGCTAGTGGATCTATTTGTTCAATGATATGTTGAAACTAAATTATATTAAAATCATTGGGATATAGTCAGTTGTAAATATGGTGTGATTTTCCAATTAGCCACTTCAAAGATAAAAACGTAAAAATAAACAGAAAAATAACAAAAACAGTTATTTAGCTTCGTCTTCTTTTTTATTAATTGCGGTCCAACGCTAGTATTTAGCTAAAACTAAATACAAACATAAAATAAATTACTTATTTGCCCATAATGCTGGCTGAATTTCTTCGTTGGTTAGCTATTACTAGCCGTTGGCCGAGGAGAGAGCCAGCCCTATGGTCACTTTTTGATTTCATGTCTGTCAGAAAATTGTGGAATAAGTAATTAACAATAAAGTTGTTCTGAAACATCGACCGTAATAATATTACTTAAACAAGTCGTTGGTTCATCCCATAAAATGACGTTCGCTACAATTTAACCCTTAAAGCTACTTTGTTTAGTATACTAAAGATTGGTGAAGGTTAACGTTTTCTAATTTTGTTTTTATTTAAATTTTGGAAACAAATAAGGCGACCATAAGGGCTAAGTAAGTAGGTTTAGTTGACATTTTTCCGTACGCATGTCGACAAAATATGTATTTAAAAACCGGTCAAGTGCGTGTCAGACTCGCGCACCCAGGGTTCCGCATCTTCGCACAGTAGGCAATTTTATATTCCGATATCAATTCGATTTCAAATGGAATCAGCGCAAGCCTAACTCCTACTTGACCATTTTTTAGTATTTGTTGTTTTTCTTTAGAGTTTATAAGAACTGTAATTAAACCAAATTTTACGCTTGTATGCTTTGCCGTTTTGCCTACGTTACAACAAAAATAAACATTATGTTGAAAAATAACGTTTCTTGTTTAGGGGCTACCTTTTACTTCGCATTCTTAAAAAAAATGTTTTGTAAATCCCGCTTAATAACACAAATTCTGAAAGAAAATCAGCTATCTATTACGGTTCAAAAGATACCACTGTTTAAAGTTAGGACGGACGGACGGACAGCGTAGGCAGGCATATTAATAGTGTCCCGTTGGGCTCATTACAAAAAAAATGATATAGAGACTGTTTCAGTGACTATAAGTGATCAATTTAGGTACATTCAACATAATGTGTTATTACAATTGAAGGCTTTATTTTTAATAATCTAATAATATTTTAATGCACCGGAACTATTGTAATTATTTTATTTGTAATAACTAGTAATCGATAGTTTTTCATTTTCCATTATACCCTCAGGAGCAAAACGGGTCGCTTTCTATGTAATTCTGTAGTAAGTGACCCGTTTTCATTGCTCTTGATTATATAAAAGAATATTAAATGAACTCACGGGGGCACATTTCATAAAAGCTTGTAACTTGTAATACAAGTGGAAGTCTATTTTCATCTGTACGTATTAAAAAGAGACTTCCACTTGTATTACAAGTTACAAGCTTTTGTGAAATGGGCTCCAGGTTCTCAAACTCCTGAGTAAAAAAGGCCCTCGTGTGGCTTTGTGCTGAAGATACTGGCCAAATTGCAGTTTCTCTTTGAATAAATACGATTATTCGTTGAGTGAGGAAATTTTCAGGTCTTCAGTCACCTGTGACGACGACTGGGAGGTCGTTTATAAATCTCGATAACCTAAGTAAGGTTGGTTTGTTCACTCATCGAAATTAAAGTGATTGCTGGTTTTTATATCGCGTGCGTTTGAATCATATTGCACACGCAGCAGTGCGCAATCCAAGTTTGAGAACCAGCCGGCATGCACAGCGAGCATTATTGAGATGGACCATTTTGAGACGCTTTACACTATCCTGTATCTCGAAATGTATAATATCAATAACAATATAGTTTTTATCTATAATATAATATATAAACACTTCGTTCTCGTTCAAATGCCAATTTTAATATGATAATACTAACTGAATGATTACTTACGGTAATTAAAATATATGGACATCTAGATTTAAAAGTGCCTACACCGCATAAAAATTAGGAAACTAGGCAAGAGCATGTCGGACCATGCTTAGTGTAGAGTTCCAAAGCCGCTAAGTGTTACAAACACGAAAAAATATCTCAAAAAACCACAAGTATGAACTCATTTTTTTAAAGTCATTTGGTGCTTGCGTCTTAGATGGTTTTTTGTAGGTATACATACATAACGACACGACTTCATTCTCAGAGTGGGGTAGGCAGAGCTACAGAATACTAACAACTGTAAACTTGTTGATAATTCTGTAAACACATTTTGCACAGTCAGTCTAAACCAGTCAGTATGTACGTATAAACATTAACATTTAAGTTTGTTATAATTATGTGTGTGTTAGTTTCTGTTAGGATATTTTTCGGGTTTTTATTATTTACCTATAGTTTTGCTGCAATAACTCTATCGAAAGTTACACTTTTCGAGTTCAATATTGCACTTAAATTTTAATATATAGGTGAAAAACTTAAGGAAACGACCTGGGGGGTTATCATGACAGAACTGCATTGTTATGTCATGATAACCCCCCTGTTGTTGTAACACATCTGTATAGACGGTTCGACATTCTATATTTGAAATTTGACGTAAATTCTATATTAGTTTTGTACACAACTACATACGTTAACTATGCCAAATTACAGCTATGTATTATCAAGAGTCTCTGAGATTACTCGCGGTGAAGCGAACAGACGAACCTAGCGAAACTATAAGGGTTTCTTGTTGACTACGGGACCCTAAAAAGGAGTCGAGCACCGAGGATTCCTTGGGGCATGGGCATCTACGCCGTGTTTATTTGAAATATTTAGGAACCCAATAAAGTCCTGCTTCTGCTTTCTGTGTTCACACACCGGACATATCTCTTTAAAATAAAGTGAAGTTGATCCTGTGACAGATTTCTCTTTTCTTAAAAACGAAAGTGTGAGAGCAATTCTTTTAATTGTTTGTAGTGATGGAGCTAACGTAATATATAGTGCTGACTAGATTTTGTTATTAGTGTGTGTGTGTGATTTGCCCTGGTTTTACCGGATGGTTCCAACGGAAGACTAGCAGTGCTGGCTTTAATGCCAGCATATAACGCTGAGATGGAGCCATTTCGTGACAACAAGCCTTTTGTTTATGTATTATGCTCCAATTTGTTTGTGACGAAAAAAAAGTTTTTTTCTTTCCTTTTCTTATTTGTTTTTTTTTGCGATTTTTAACATTTAGTTTTCACGTTATCACGTATCACGTTTGATACCCAAATATCACAAAAATAATCAATGTCAAAATCCGTCAATTGAAAGTTACAAGGCAACAACATTCGCACAATTATACACATATATAACAGCTATAACCCTATAGCTGTTATATATGTGTATAATGTTATTGTCATTTTTTCTTATTACCTAGTCTAAGCATCCTTTGAATACCTAGGTATTATATTGTACTTTTTGACTATAATATATATTTTTTTTATTATGATGCGATCCTTTTTGGTGAAATTATATGAATTATTAATTTTAAATTTTATTTATTCTTTTGACAATCATGCTAAAGATACTTTTAATTTAAAAAAAATACAATTAAAGTAATATTGTATTTTTTTATGAAATAAATAAACTAAAACTAAAACTGGAAAAACCGAACTCTTTGTTACATTTGTTTCTTAGGCAATGTTGATTGTATATTTTCTTTAAAATGTTTTTTCTGGGGCAATATTTTCATCCGCACATTTTTCAAACCATTTATTTTTAAAAAGTTTAAAACAAATGTTGAAATTTCGTATGTTTTCATTTATTTTGTTTTTGTGTCTTAATCAATGAAGATTTATAATATATGCAAGTTCTTAAACACATAAGCTTTCTGTTTTTGATTTGTTTTTCCCTATTAAAATCATATTTTTTTTTACGAAGAAAACTTTGTTAATAGGTTTTTTAATGCGTTGGTGAAAGATTTAGAAGTTTAATTACCAGTAACTTATCGTTTTGTTAACATTTACCATCAAGTTCCAAAATATTTTACTGACGGATCAAAACGTAACTTACGGGCTATTCCTATACCTATTCGTCCAAATTCAAATCGTAAAAGAATCATATAGGATGATATTGTCGGAACCTCAGAACATAGAACGTACTTACAAGCACGCTTGTATTTTATACAAATCAACCATTTCAGCATAAAATTAATCAACCATTTTTAGGGTTCAGTAGTCAAACTAGAAACCCTTATAGTTTCGCCACGTCCGTCCGTCCTTTCGTCCGTCCATCTGTCGTTCGCAGCCTAGCGCATACTTTGAACTCTTGACTCTTAGTACTAGAAAGACGTAATTTGGCATAAATATGCATATTAGTCACGCCAACAAAGTGGTACAAAAAAATGTAAAGAAATTTTTTTTTTTGGGTACCTCCCCGTAACGTGGGGATGTATTTTTTTCTCGTCTACCCTATAGTGTAGGGTGTCGTTGGAAAGATCTTCAAAACTATTACGGGTTTGTGAAAACAGATTTTAGATTAAGTAATCCGTTTATGAAATATTAAGCTTTAAAGCGCATTTTTACTAGACTCAAGTGGAAAAATATCACGACTAAGTAGACATCATTGGTTCTTGAGATACAGGCGATTAAACTGTTTAGGTATAACTACTAAAATCACCAAAGACGGTACCAATTGACTTTAAATAAAAAGGTAGATATTAGTTACTTGTTGATTTTTATTTTTGTAGTACTTTTGTGGGCTTCAGAACCCTACACTGAGCATGTTCCGACATGCTCTTGCCCGGTTTTTAATATGTAATATTCCTTAGGCAGTTTTTAAACAACTGGGCCATGTAACTACATATTCGATTAAGTTATTTTTCCAAGTCACTTTAACATTGATTTATTAGAAAACTTGTAAAGTCTGTTTAAAGTGTTGATACACATATTTTTGCGCAACCAATAAGAAAATAGTATACGGTAGATACAACGAGTAAATGTTTAATCTATGAAAATAACATACGAAAAAACTAAAACAAGATTCGAAACATATTTTTTTTATGAAGTTGCGATTAACCTGCGATGTTACTAGCATAGAGGCATTCCATCTTAGTCCTCAGGGTTGGCAACGCATTTGAGGTCTTAGGATTATAATCTTGTGAATTCAAATGTCTATGGGTCTCAGATTCCAATTAACTTCAGGTGGCCTGTTTTCGTGTGCCTTCTCTTTATCAAAAAAAACCCTTTGCGGTACAGATTTTAGGTAATAATGACAAAGATTCTTGTAGCAATTTATTATTTAGGACTAAAAATAGGCAAAACAGTAGGTAATAATGTGGTTAACAGAGGTAAACACCTTATTACCTAATATACTTACTTCGTAAACGGTGTTTTTCAAATAACATAAATTTATATTGCTAAATTAAAGATTGCTACCACGGCAACACAATTCCTAAACTCTTATTAACATGACAACGCTATGAATTAAAGTATGGGTGGTCAATGACATTCACAATGACGTTCTAAGTATGCTCAACATTTTAATTGGGTGACTACTTGTAGTTTTACCTGAATTTCCCAATAAATAGTACTGAACGCTGAAATAAAATGTTAACAATATTATCCAATAATGTCCCACCACTGTACGGTCGGCCTTATAAGTGGCTGCACAGTTTAGTGCTTTGTCATTTTAACGTTATATTTGAACTACGGCACTAATCTTTCAAAGGCGTTAAAGCGACAAGGTACCAAAGTATGCAGCTACTTATAAAGCCGACTGTACCACCGGGCAACGACGCAAGTGAAAAAGCATTCATAAATTACGATCCAAAGATATTTTCTCAGTTGCCGCTACTATATTTAGAAGTACAAAAATAATGGTTTCAAGATTACCTCTTACCGTTTCCTAGTACACATGTTAGACACTATCAGATCATTGACAAAGCGATAGCGTATCAGCTGATAGACATGGCCGATGTCAATATTGAAGTACCAGGAGACTATTTTAAACTCTGTCGATACGTATTTAGATGGTGAGTTAAAATAGAACTCGATGTAAACGTTTGGAATGTTGTCGTGTAGTTTTTAAAATAAACATTGTTTTATATTAAAGTATATTTTATTCCTTGATGGTTGTATCCCGCGACTCTGTACGCTTAAAAGTCGTTTATCACTATTCCCTCAGGAACCATCAAATTTTTCAGGATAAGTAGCCTATGTCCTATTCTAGATTATAATCTATCACTGTGCTAAATTTAATTTAGAACCGTTCAGCCGTTCTGACGTGATTGAGTGACAAACATCCGTCCATCCAAACTTTCGCATTTTTAATATTAGTGTGATGATATTTTTATTGGCAAAGCTTCTAATTCAGCATTTTGTATTTTTAATGATCTAACCGGTTTCCTATAGTTAAATTATTTATTTATTTTTCATTGAAACTACAATTTTACAATAAGATAGGTACCTAATGGTCCTTATTATCTCAATAAGAGAGACTGAAACATTACAGGCCCGAGGGCTTACCTACTGAAATATCTCAGTCACCTATGAAACACAATTTAAAAAATATCTTGTAAATAATGTTATGAGAATAATGAGAACATCTCCTACTTTGAGAATAAGAAACTGTTTTGTTATTAGTCATGGGTTGTCGTTGTCACACAATCGTGTAATGCAACTTGTAATATTATTTTTAATGTACAAGTAGTGTAGTGAAAGTTTCGTGTTTTTAAGTGCAGAATTATCATTTTCTGTATAGTTATGTAGTTAAAGAAACGTCTTACAACAGATGAGTTCACTATTAAAGTTTATATTTTGACAGTGTGATGTGATGCGAATACACTAGTAATTTGTGGTGGAAATGGTTTTTAAAAGTGATCGTTTAGGTAAGAAATTAAACTGACCATGCAAACCGTATACGTAGTCCTTTACCGATTTCAAACAGGAGCTCCTAAAGTTTGAATGTATTGCAAGTAATTAAGAAGGTGTTGTTTAAAAATTAAGTTAAACAAAATAACACAGCACGCGACCCCGATAGGTCCTCTTTATGCATATTTCCTTTACTTTATAAATACAAGCCTAAAGTTTAGTTTGGAACTACGACTGATATTAAATTTTGACTATTGTGTCTGTGAGATTGGAACTCGGTTGATATTTCCTTTTTTACTTACACACATAAGTATACGTAAGACTGAAGCGATTTGGCTTCCAGCTACCGTTTGACTTAAGGGTTAGTCTAACATCGGAGCTCGATTGAATAAAAAGGATGTTATTGGGACTTTATCGTTCAGCTGGAGTCGAGCGGCAAAAATCGAATGAGATCGCCTTTTAATAGAGAAGCCACTTTCGCCAACTTAAATCTTTAGCTTAAAAAGGCTTTGCGTTGGTTTAAAGGGATAAGAGCGGCTCAGTCGGCCCGATTGCTGCCTTTAGGCTCAATTACTCACCGAGTCAAGATTAGTGCCATGCCGTTTTCAATTCAATTCTGAAGAAATACGGGCGGCATTTGCGTAGTTTGAAGTTTGTTCCTTGTGAGGGCTTTGACCTTTGTTAAAGTTGTGACTAAAGGTTTTATGTGAAGTGCTAAGTATTACTTAACAGACTCAGTTCCTAGTATTGTTACGGAAAGTATAAGATCTATGGTTTACTGTGTTAGTCAAAATTATATTTTCATATTGGTTTTATAACATGTACAGAGAGGCACAAAATAATGAGGAATGAGGAATGCATGGCAGATTAAAAATAAGTAGTCAAAACTGGTAGTTTGACCAATACAAAATTAGACGGGATTTTTAAACTTTTTTTCGCATTACCAATATTTTTTTACAAAACTAACTCGTGTTATTTGGAGAATATGTTAAACGTATATGATATTATGTAAAAAGGTATCCTTTGAAGTCTCACCATGACGACACAGAAAACATTAAAAAGCAATTAAAGCATGCTTGGTATTCAAATAATAATAAAAATTTGGCGTTGTTACAAAGGTTGTCATCTTTTTGTGTAAAAACTACCTGTACTGCTTCACCGTGTAAACTAATTATTGATCTTGCACTAAGACAACTACAACTGCACTAAAATTAACAAGATCTGCTATTTTATACATTCAATTATACAGATGTTTGATTTATTCAAATATTTATAAGAAATTTAATTATTTACATATTTTTAAACATAGACATGTTAGCTTTTATGTTTATGTCTAGTTTTATTTGCAAATAAATGGAACAAAGCGGGAGACCGTTAAATTTCCGTCTCGCTCATCCCTGTAGGAAGGCTATAAAGTTAACAATTAACTAGGTATATAGTTTAATTAAACCTAGACACTGTACAAAACTGCATTAAATGAACATACCGTATAAAGTAATAATGAGTACCTATAGTGTCTCTCGGTTGATTTCTTTGGGGGAAGCTTATGACCAGCAATAGACGTGTTAAACTGACATGATGATGATGGTGATGATAGTGTCTACTTAGTCAAGTAATAGAGAAACAGGTGGCTACTATTTATATATTTGTGCAGAGATATTGAACTTAGTGTGGGGTAGACTGCTTAGTTAACATACTCATGTACAATGTACTTATATCATAATGTAGTCATTGATACAACTAAGTAAATAGGGTATAGCCACCATAGCGCCATCTCTCAGATCTCTTACTAACTACGTCGCACTAAATAGCACTATCTAACCGATTTAACAACCACACAATTCGCTACTTCGAATTTTAAATAATTGACAACATGAGTCGCTTTGAGACTGAAATGTCATGGTGTAATTATGTTAATTTTACGATTTTACCGTCTTTTACCAACCCAGCAACCCACCAACCGAACATTCCACCCAGTTGGACACAGACAATTTGATATGTTTATAAGTGCTAAGTTTTCTGATCTACAATCTGCCTGTTCGGTACCAAAGAGTTGTCTAGATTTATGTTTCCAGAGGCAAGTCCACACGAAGTAATTTATTGAATAAATGTAGAACTTCCTAAGTCATTTCAACATTTCAAATCGCTCCCGATATTTTTTTTTCAAATTACCTTTATAACCTTCAGAAAAGATGCATCAGATCATTGTGTAGAATTCACTTTTGTAAACCGCATTTCCAGAAATAAGGTATGCATAATTTAATTTATCTAAGTTTATACTAATCAGCACTTAATTCAAAATTTTAACAGGCTTCGTCTTAGGAATAAAATCAGCGCAATGTCTTCTTAGACCGCTTTATTTCGGAAGAGCATACTCGGAACAAGGATAAGTACTAAAGGATAAAATGAATATGAAAACATTAACTGAATGAATTAATTTCACCACAAATTAAATGATTTTCTAGTACAAAAAGCTTACCACACAGTAAATGAATACTTGTCTGAGTAAAATTAGTTGACGAAGTCTGAGCATGTGCATGCTACAACTTCGTTAACTGCATCTAAAATTTCTATGACCCTTTTATATGGACAATATACATACATAACATCACGCCCTAATTTAAAAAAATACTTGTTGGTAATTCTGTAACAACATTTTGCACAATCAGCCCAAGAATTTTACTTGTGTGTATTAGTGACAGGTTGCAAGCCCATCGCGTAACAGTACTATATTTCGTACTATATAATACCGTAACGCATTACAGCTTCAAAAATACAACACTAAAAAATCGAAACCGGAAAACCGATACGTATAAACGTTAATAACCGTTGTTCAGGTCATTCAGCACCGCCCGTGTGTGCGTTGCTTTTTATGCTCTTTTTGTTGAACATTGAATTCTCGCTGCAGATATGTAAAAAAGGCCGTTAAGGCTATAAATCAGTTAACAGCCTTCAGTTCTGCCTGCGCTATGCGAGTGAATTTCATGCGATGACGCGCTTGAAATATGAAAGTTGTATATCTACGAGACGCGTTGTTTATGGGGCAGTATAAGTGTATACCAGCTGTGTGCAGCCTTAAATCATCGCGATGGTTTAATTTTACTAGATGAGTCTTAACTGTGCCAGACTTTCTCTTGTTGTTTTAAGCTAAACTAAGCTACTGTTGGTTAGATGCTAAAGATTTTTTATCGCTTTTCTTAGTCAGGTTAGTAGTTGCAAAGATTTAATGTAGTTAATGTCTTTATTTGTTGGCGTGTTGATCGGTAAAATAAAAGTTACAATGGATTAATCTCGTTATATGATCTTAATTTAATAAAACTACAGGAAAACAAAAAAAATACATTTGGAATAAAAGTAGTTTAATTTAACGAAGTCATATGCATAGCCCCAAGGTCGTAATCACCACGTTCTCTTTGATGTCAAACTATATGTAGCATGACTTATCATCATTGTCATCATCATATCAAAGTTTTTCAAAGTTCTTCTTCCCTGTAACCGTTATCAGATCACGATTGAGGTTGCAGCATGATTATAATGATGTTTCTCTTGTTCCAGTACATGCGCCACGCGTAGCTGTTTTCCCACCCCGTAACCCCCCCGGCCTCACCATTCATCTCCGCGTGTACAAGGAAGCCCTAGCGGCCGGCATGGAGCCGCTCAGCGAAGGCCTGTGTCTGTCGGAGCTCGAGCTCCACGGAGGTCTACACGAGTCCGTGGCGGCGTCCGTGGGCTCGGCTATATCCAGTCTCATGGCGCCGTTACACCACGAACCACCGCATGCTCCACTCCATCACGCCCCGCCTTTGCATCATGAGCCGCTAGAAAAGCTGAAATGTAAGTGTTAGATATAGCTAAACTTAAGGATCAATCAAATAAATTAGAGCCAACCAAGGGATATGTTCTTTTAGTTGACAAATTAATACAATAAATATGATATTAGTTATATCAAACAAAGCTGTAGTTACAACAGCAAGTTCTTTAGTGATTCAACTTACGTCTTAGTTAATATATCTAACGTCTTGTTAGGCTCCTATAGAATCAATGCGCTTAAGCACAACAATCACAACATTGTAAGAAGAGACCAGTTTTTAACAGGGTTCCTAGTTCTAATTACTCCGATAAATTTTATAGTTCTCTTGTGAATGTTACTTGGTTTTCCACATCGAACGTAAGAAGTGGGAACCAATATAGGGTCTCACGAGGTTTTAGTCGATTCCTAAGACTTCAGGAGCACGGCTTTTGAAATATCACACCATTGGCACCAAATACGCCAGCCAAATGCCAAATAGCCACTTGCTTATCTTATGCAACTAGATTTACTTGTGTGCCTTATTTGTTATTAAATAATATCAAAGTAAACACGAGCGTCGAGCACTGTAACGGATAGTCCTTTAAAAATGTGCCATTGACGCATACAAACAGACCCAGGGTACACGGCAGATACCTGAGCTACGAGCACGAGAAGCTGGACCTCTATAGTAGATTGTTTATGTCCGGTTCCTATATTCAATCCGCGGATAGATTAGGTTAGTTCGAGTCAAAATTTAACAGTTGCCAAGTACAAAATGTGCGATCTAATGTACCTATCCGCAGTTGGAATACAGGAACCAGCTGTTATTCTGTCTCAAAGGGTTGACGGACGTCATTCTACTATTCGCGCGTGGCGTCTTCTAGTATGACAGAATATGTTTAGGTTTTTGGAGCCGATCACAGTCAGGGCTGGGATTCTACACGGTAATAACGATATCGTATTTGACGTGTTTCCTTATTGTCAACGTTTTGATAACTCTTATGTCATGTGTTAATGGCGACTGTGACATAAACGATTCTAAAACAGGTCAAACGCGATATCGTTATAACGCAGTAGAATAGAGGCCCTGATAGTTTGTAGAATGCATGATCGTTCTTTATTGTGCTAAAAATGGGTCCGTTGTAATCATCGCTATGATTGCGATGACGATGCGTTTTATATTGTATCAGTGTTTAATTTGGCTTTAGTCAGTAGTTAATGAATTTAACCAGTCCACCTGGTGATGCTCATTACAAGACATAAAAACCCATTGTAAGCTTAAGTTTATAAAGCCAAATTTACACTACATGAAACGGAATTCTCCAATAAGCCTCTTTAGAGGAATTTTAGTGAAATACATCGCAGCGATATATTCGGAAACGTTCTATATTGGCAAATAAATCCCGTTTTAAACTCCATCGGGCTTGTAAATAAAATAAAAAGGGGACTTTTCGTATTTGAGCCGCGGCGACTCGGATCCGATGAAGTCGTTTGTTCGTTCGTTTCATTTTTATGAAGATATGTAGCTCCTACGAGATGGGACGAGGATTTGGCGAGGGTAAATAAATAGGGTGCTTTCGATTTTACGTAAAAAAACGTAATTGGGTTTTCGGCGCTGGTACTCACAGGAGTAAAATTAGTTTCAGCCGCGCGTGAGGCGCTGGGTGGCTGTATCGCACTCTGTCAGCGTTCAATTATATTGACGACTGGTTATGCCCTTCCGCACTTAAAAAAAGTCTAAATATTCTTCTTAAGGACTTGAATATTATAGCCTCGGAATAGTTTAGGACAGCTATAATTTCGTGGCTTTTAGGGTTTAGATACTTTACCAGAGTTATTTCACAGGCAGCATATTTACATAAGATCCATGCTGTCTGAGTGCTTACTCAGTTCACATTTCCGGTGGCAAGATAACTTATATGGATAGTTTAAATAATGAAATAATATAGATTTTGAGTAATTTACATATTACAGTACTTTTGATAAAAGCGGGTCTACTTATTTGCCAATAAAAGGGATATAAAGTGCCAAATAATATTAAATACGCACAAAACCGGTTAAACAGACAGTAAAACAAATTTATAATTTGCAACCATAGGTACAAAACCTCAATTGCTTTCAATAAAACACTTTACAATATTCATTACAATAATCATCGATTGTAAAACACGTGTTAGACGGCTTTATTCACGATGTACGACACAATTGTGACAAAATTGCGACCGTCACACGTCATGCCCGTGACGGATCGTGATGCACCGTGACGGACTCGGATGCACTTGTTTGTATACAAAATTAGGGATTATTCTGCATTGGTGACACGCAATTTTTGTCTTTTATTCGTTTTAAATTTATCTGGCATGATGTTGAGAATTTGGCAGATGCTAAGGTCTATACTAAAATAATATAACGCAAGTGAGAATTTTTCGTGTTTGTATGTATTCAATAGGTAATATCCGGAACCAACGAACATATTCGAAAAAATCTTTTACCACAGGGTACTTTATTCCGGATGGGAACAGGCTAAATTTTGATATTATAGATGCTATATTATGTATACGTATCCTTTACAGGCTCATATTCATTGTCATCAGTTCATAACATGACTCATAAGTTATACAGACTGGTTATCTTAAAAATTGCTACAACCTGCAAGGGCCCTATCATTTAGTTAGATGTAATTTAAAACTTATGTTCTTTAATATTTTCTTTATAACAGAAATTACATAATAATATGGCGCAAACATTTGTATATACCTACCCGGTTTTTTGTAGTTGCTTGTCTCAAGTAATGTTTAAGAGTGACTTAGGGTCGTATTAATAAACTGATCTCGACTGTAACGCTCATCTCAAGATGCGCCAAAAATTACAGTTTTCTATGGGTTGACGTATCTTGTGGCGGCCATTAAAGTCGATGTCAGTTTATGAATACAGCCCTATGATAACTTTAATGGTAGGTCTAGGATTAGATATTTTTTGATGAAACTATCGTCGCAGATTTCTTTAGACTATGACCACCAACTAGAAAAGGAATAAAAAATACAAAAATGTTTGGCCAAGCAATAAGCCATGTTTACTACGTCGTCCTAAATTGCACTGTCTCACAGATTTCAAACAACACAATTCGCCATTTTGCATATTAAGTAATTGACGTTCTATTAAAAATTGGAGTCTGCGCGTGAATGATCACGTCATGGAATCAAAGCTTTAGTTTTTATAACATTGAATTGGGCAGATTTATAGAGGCAATTCTACAAGAAGTAATATTCTACGTCAAAAAATCTCACCTTTTAAAATTTAGATATGAAGCAGATATAAACCATATTTCATCCAAGGTAAGGTATAAATGTGAGGTTTCTTTTGAAAATTTCAAAAAGTGCGATTTTTTTGACGCTATTGTATATACGTCTGTGTGTACCTAAATATCATGTCATGTTAATAGTAGCATGGTACTTTCGAAAAGCAATTTCAATGACAATATTAAGCTTTAAACAAATCATGCTCTGCACCTGTAACTTATCCGCGCTACAAACAGCTAGGGTTGCTAATCGGATAGTTTTTACAGACGCATCAATATCGGATTACGCACCCCCGGATGTTTAGTTGCGCAATTAGTCATGCCGAGGGACAGCCCTAGCGATTGGGCTGGTTGGATACTCTACTTTATATTTAGCTACAAGTTAGTATAATTATTCAGTGTGCTCAGGGAGAAGGCATTTATTGTGCAGTGAGACGTAAAAGCGGGCTAAAAATAGTCGGTATATGCATATGGAATGTACCAAAAAAAATACCATGATAATTTACAATGTCCAGCATTGGACTTTTTTTTTAGTACTTACCTCGGTAATGAAGTTGATAAAACGATCCTAATACTTATGGTGTAAACGAATGAAAAATGCACATATTTAAAAATTTGCCTTGATTGTAGGTCGTACGGTATGGTATTGGTTTCTCTAAAAAGTTCAAGATGTAATGCTACTCACGATGGTAAGGAAATCTAACAAAATGGTAACGAACTGAGCCTCTATTCTACTGGGTTCAAACGATATTGCATTTGGCGTGTTTTGGTGTAGTTTTTAACTCAGCCGCCATTGTTGTTAAGTAAATAGGAGCTATCAAAACGTTCACAATACGCAAACACATCAAAGGTAATACGGTTTTACCTCATAGAAGCCTGCTCAGGAAGGTAATGAATTTCTTATGGATGGCGCTCTATGACAAGTGACATGTTATATGAAATAATCTTTTGTAATGTTATTTTATTCAGTCTTTTTGTTGCAACAAAATGAAGGAGACACATATTTGACAGGAACTGAAGTTAAAGTTCACTTGCAAGTTTTACTGGTACTATGGTGGCACTATAATTGGCCTTGCGTAGTTGTGTATGCGTATCGACTTTACTTCGACAAATATTTTGCAAGTGAATCTACTAGCGTTTAGGACAAGACCATCATTGCTGTGAAGAAGTGCCCAAGAAACTCCAGCAGAAGGTCATTTTTTCAATCAATCAATTTGAATTTCAATATACACAACTATAGGTAAAAGTCAAATAAGTTTGTCATTCGGAATGAATATGAATATTTATATGCGTGTAAAAACTGTCACTGAACCGATAATAACGCGGTAACGCGTATTTGCTATTGACTTAATTTTTCAAATATATTCGACAAATAATGCCAAACAATATTTTGCCAACTATGCCGCCTACACATTAGGATTATCCGTCAAATATTCCAAATACGCATCGCCAAGTGGAGTGCCTCCATTAGATACTCTTATTTATTATCGTAGAGTATCTTACAAGATCGCATTACTGGATTGAACCTGGCGTAAACGCAATGATTTGCAATCCATCACCGACGAACAAAAAAGGGCAGCGGGGCAATCATTTAAAGTCAATTCCAATGAATTGAGCGTTGCATCCCTTTTCTCCCTACGTGTTTAATACAATTTTTGTATCACCATCTCACTCGCACGTTAAAAAACTACCCCTCGGAGTCGACGAAGCATTATATTGCGATGATTAGCTCGCACTTGCCGCTTTTGTCATTGAATTTAAATAGGGGATTAAAATGCACAGCGTTTTTTTATTAATGCAAGCCTCTGTGTGTTTTGTTCATTTAGCAATTGAGAAGAATATTAGAATCGCCTTATATTATTAAATATTAGGCGATATTGTGTAGAAAAAACGTTTTTGCTCTCGCAATGTTGCAAGTCAAAATAAGTGGATGTCAGGGCAACATAGATGACTTTTATATTTATTTATTTATTTGAGCATTTCGATTCATAATGAATAATTATTTTTTCATTGGCTGTATAGGTACAATCAGATAATTTAAATATAATTTAAAAAATCAGCCAACTGCAAGTCGCGTTTTATGTGAAATATGCTTGATGTCTTTATCTTTAAGAAGCCCCATTATACGAGTTCGGGATACATCTACAGCTCTTTTAAGTTAAACAAAGTATGATGGCAGATTTTATTTATCTTTATTCTAAAAACCTGTAAGTAAGTGTAAGAGCCACCGTTTAAATTTTCCTGGAATGTATAAGTTATTGCCCGTTCAAATATTTGTTTGTGATTTTTATCTGCAGTAGTTTCTAAAATAAATTACCTACACAGAGATCTCAAAACCAGAAGATATAAAAATAGTGTGTTTTAGTGGTGGTAGGACCCTGTGCAGGGTCCGTCCGGATCGCTACCACCATCTTATCCATTAACCACCCGCCAAGCAACAGTGTTCGCATTGTTGTGTTCCGGTGTGGGGATAAGACAACCTGTGAAATTACTAGCATAGAGGCATTCCATCTTAGTCCTCAGGGTTGGCAACGCATTTGAGGTGTTAGGATTATGGTCTTGAGAATTCAAATGTCTATGGGTCTCAGATTCCACTTACCATCAGGTGGCCTGAGTGCTCGTGTGCCTTCTCCTTAACATAAAAAAAAAAAAAAAAAAAAATATGTTTGAAAAATTATTATAACTGTCCTATTTAAATTAACAGCTTTAAAATATATCAGCCACACACACACACACGGAAAAACCATATTGCTTTTGGCATATTATCGTGTTGTCGGCGTTACGATAGCTCTTATTTACTCTGACAGTAATGGCAGCCGAATTAAAAATTAAAACCTTAACATCAAGGTCAGGTCTATTCCCATTCCCACTAATTCTAATTGTCAGTACCATATAGCTCTAGTTAATAGTTAGTTTGATAGAACTAGTGGGAATAAACCCCCCTTTTCTCTGTGATGACTGAGATTGGGCTGATATTAGACATGATTTTCACAGGACAAGGTCACACAAATGGACCTAGTCCCAAAAAAAGCTCTAGGCTTTTACTACGGGTTCTAAACAACGATAAACATATTTATATAGAGAAATAGAATACTTAAATCCATAGAAAACATCCAAGACTCAGGAACAAATATTCGTGCTCATCACACAAATATCTACGATTACTGAGATTTGAACCCAGGACCCCCTAGCTTCGAAGGCAGGGTCACTAGCAACTAGGCAAAATATCAATGGGAAATTGGAAATTACTTTTTTAAGCAGTGATAAAAACCGAATCACATGATTATCTGGACCTCTATTAGATAGATGGACAAAGTCATCTTTTAAGAGTTCCGTGTGTATTTGATACAAAACCCTAAAAATTACATTTAATCCGAAAATGCGTGTTTTTTTAAATAAACCAATCACTTACTGAAATATTTTTTTTAAAAAGTAAGAGAGGTACGTATTTACATACACAAAATGTTATCTAAATCTCTCAAGATCTTACATCAAACAAAGTCAGTCGCGTCATCTAATCGAATAAATAATAATTCACCAAACTTCGCGAGCGTATTGGCTCTACGTGATAGATATTTGGCCCGGTTATCCTGCGAAGATTGTGTTCATATCCCTTGATTTTTATAAAATACGCGAAAAACACGTTTCGTGGCTTTAATTTTAAATTGAGCCGGTTTTGCGGAATCTTGCCTTAAGCCTTCCGATCGTCGATTTTGCCGTCGCCTGCGATTTTTTCACCTCCGCTAAACCGGGAAATCTCATTATTTTACTGGAAAAAATATGGAAAACTAATTACGAGGGATTTGGGTTCGATTATGAGGGATTTTTCTACGTTTTAAAATTATGCCGGGGCGTGTGTGGGGAGTGTATTTACTCAGGTTATTAAATGCCTGGTGAAAAGAGAGGTTCACCTGCTTCAGTTATCAGTTGCACAGTTGAAACGTCGTAAGTGGAACACGGGTCCCAACTAGTCAAAAGTGTCATTTACCAAAATTTTATTGACTTCAACATGCTTTAACAAAAAAAGATAATTACACAATGTTTAGAAATAACCGTTTGGGAAATGACACATTTAACTAAACATGTTTTTGGCCAGGCAGCAGCTCACCCAGGCTTCAGTAGAACTCATTATTTCACTATCGAGTTTAGTATTCCAAAAATGTGTGTAAAAAGGATTGGTTTTTTTAAAGTTATAAGGGTGGATAATCACTACTTAAGTTTTTATTTTTCTCCCAGTACAGTCAGGCAACGGCGCGGCGTCAATTTGACTAGCGGCGCCATTTAAACTACCTATAGGTTACATGCAATTCCATTATTAAATATTTCTTAACATTCAGCGATTTTTTTAAAGTGAATGTATATGCCCAAACATTAGTTGCAGTTAGAAACTTCTTGATCTGAGTAGTACATCTGTACATCTCGTCTGGGGGTAACCGAGGAAACCGTCCGTGCAGTCAGATTAACATCCAGATAGCGATAATCTCGAGTGACAGGCTGCGTTACAAATATTTGTCCGAGCTTACCTCAGGCATAGTCGAGAACTCGAGATATCTCCTCCGGATATCTGAGAGGTATCCAAAACGTACGTGCGTTTTGAGTCTGTGGAAAACTATATAACTATTGAGCTAGAAAGTCTTGACGTAATGGACTACATGCCATGAATTATTAATAAAATATTACATCCGCTTTACTGACGTAATGGTTCTATTGTTTCAAGTATTTGATTTCAATAACTTGTTTCTCCAGACTAATTATCTATCAAACGCCAACTACTTAAATAAAGCATTTTAAAACACGTTAATAATAAATATTTCATCTATTTCTACCATTGTTATAAGTAAAATAAAAATCTCGTTCCTGATTGGTTGAAATGAGCATCGCGTCTCGACGCCGCAGCCGCGAGTTGTAATCCCTCCGTCGCAATTGGTCGATTACGCGAGCTCTGTAATCACAAACTTAGCGCTTGGCAAACTTCCCGTGCGATTTTGTTATTAATTTTTCTGCGGATAAACTGCGGTTAAATAAAACTGTGGAAATTAATAATTGCAAACAGGCGTAATAAAACGAAATCAATAAAGATTTGCTGAACAAAACGGATTGGTTTTAAAAAGTTTAATTTGACCTGCATTTTAAGTAATTAGGTCCCACCTCATCCAAAAAAACACGGGGCTAATCTTTAGTCCAAAATAAATCTTAACATGATTCAGATTCAGATTTTAGAACCCTATATAATGTTACAGTACACTGAAAAAAATACTTGGTCGATTCTAACAAGATTGTGATTGTTTTGCATAGATAAGAGTCTTGATCCCATACGAGCCTGACAATACGCTGAATACATCAACTAAGATGTTAGTTGAATTGCTTAAGAACTTGCTGCTGTTACTATCAGCTTTGGTTGATATACCTCATATCATGACTATTGTATTCATTTTATGTCAACTAAGAGAAAATTTCTCTTGGTTGGCTCTCATTGATTTTGCTAATTTGCTATATTTTACGTTCGTTTCGACCTAACCAGGGCTGAAGGAACATACACACACACGACACGACACGTTGGCCTAGTTGGTATTGACTGTGCCTACGAAGCTAGCGGTCCCGTGGTTCAAATCCCGGTAAGTGCAGATACATATATTTGTGTTGAGCCCGAGTATTTATTGCTGAGTCTTGGATGTTTTCTATGTATTTAAACTTTTCTCTATATTAAGTAAGTTTATCGTTGTCTAGTACCCATAATACAAGCGTAGAGCTTAGTTTGGAACGAGGCCAATTTGTGAGACATTGTCCTGTGGTATTTATTTATTTTATTTATTATTTACTCATACATTATTTAACTTATAAATATTTTAAATCTGCTTACTCAAATGGACCCCCGCGGACCTAATGTATCGATTGCTTAACTTTCTAATAATATATAATATAACGCTCATGGCGAGTGACGATTTTTCATACAAAAGTTTAAAATAGTAACGAGCTAATTGTCTCTAAAATGACTATAAGTACGGCGTTAAGTCAGACGAAAACCTTGGTTTCCCTCGAGAACTATCCCATTTCTCGAGATAAAAAGTCAGCTATGTGTTATTCCAGACTTTATCTACCTCTGTGACAAATTGCATCCAGATCAGTTCAGCCGTTCTGGCGTGATTGACTAACAAACATCCAAACTTTCGCATTTATCATATTAGTCAGATAAGATTATTAAGACATGTCAATATTTAAAATCCGTAGTGTACAGCAACAGAGAATTATAAAAACAACTTTTTGTATGAAAAACTACCCATTAATCTGTTAGAATCTTTGGTTAACTCTCATATTATTATGTTTTCTTCTTGTGCTATCTCTCTATCATGTATTGACATAGCGTAAGCATTTGATTAACCCACTACCCACATCAGTCAAAATTAAAACACGGAAGCTGTACTGTTGTAATGTTTCTAATTCCAAAACCCGTTGACCACTGAGCGACAGATGCAGCGGAGCAAGGGTTACCCATCTGTCACACTATCAATCATGCACAGTAAACATTGTTTGTTTGTCAATACTGCAGATTTCACGCTGCGTTTGTCATTACTTGACTCCCGATTCATGAAAACTATCAATTTCAATTATTTGTTTGTGTTGTCACCTATTAGTTGGACGTCGGTGTCGGTAATTCATTCATCAATGTTAATGATTAGCTGTTGGTTTTTGTAGCGTTTTACAAAGTTTTGAGTTACGGTTACTTTTTATGTCTAATAACGGTGTTATGAACTAATTATTTTGATATATATCAAAAAGAGAGTAATATCATAGAGTTAAGTAAATATTACTGTCTCTACTAACACTGAAAAATAACAACAATGTTACACAAATTGACCTAGTCCCAAACTAAGCTCTAAACTTGTACTGTGGGTACTAGAAAACGATAAACGTACTTACATAATACATAACATCACGCTTTCATTCCCAGAGACCAAGACTTATTTATAATTCTGTAACCACATTTTACTTGTAGGTATCATAACAAACATACTTACATGTAGGTATCGAAAAATATATACTTAAATACGTGGAAACATCCAAGGTTCAGTAAAAAATACACGTGTTCATCACATAAATATCTACCCTTACCGGGATATGAACCCGGGACCGCTACCTTTATAGGCAGGGTCACTACCAACTAGGCTAACGTGTCGGTAATATTAAATTTAATTTTGATTTAAGTACCTACACGTCTTCGTGACTTAAATCAGCCTGTCTTTTTGCTAATTAAGTAAAAAAGGGCTGATGTGCAGTTTTCGAAATGTCTCTAGGACAACTCTACATTAACTAGGCGCGCCGTCCCCGAGAATACTTGAAAACGGCACATCTCTACTTATCTTATCATATCTTACAGGTGAGCTCAGTAAAGTTCGACCCCTTTAGGATCTTTTGTGCAATTACCCTCTTACACACCTCAGCTGTTCGAATGTGCAGGTTTCCTCACGATGTTTTTCCTTCACCGTAAGAGCATCGGGTAATGTACTTAAGTTAGAAAAACTCGTTGCATGGTGACTGCGGGGTTCGAACTCGGTACCTTACGATCACGAGTCGACCCCTTAACGCACTAGGCCACCGACGCTCTTCACACACACTCACACACACACACACACATCTCTACTTACCGTTGTTCTGCCCTGCTAACACAAAAGGCAGTATCTCCTATAGCAAATGCAACCTTATTACCAACAGCATAGGATTTAATCTGCTCTGGACATTGAATTTGAGATACTGCGTATTGGCTTAGGAGGACAGTGTTAGAAACAAAGAAAAAGAAAGAAAGAATAACACACAGATAAAAGTGACATAAATAATTAACAGAGACGACAATAGTGATAATATTTATTTATTCATTAACCAAATTATAGTTACAGTCATGCTCACACATGTAAGTTATAAGTTACATACTTTAAAATACCTAACACGAATGGAAATTAATTTCACAAAGTAATTCTAATGAAACATATTATATAAAATAATATAATATTGTTAGTATACAGCTATACCCACCTTTATCGTTTGCTACCAAAACCCGCTAAATAAAAAAGCCACCGATTAACATGTGCACAGGCTATTAAACTTTGTCATCGGCAATTAGTGAAGTCGAAACTAAATAATTTAGCCGGTAGACATGTGACACCCATTCCGAACGCCTGTTAACAAATTAAACCGATTCGTTCTGTTATTCTAATAGGGAATGGGAAGTGTTGTGTCGAGCATATTTTGACTAAATTTATAGCCACCACGCCTCCCTGACGGGTTTTTTTTGGGGACGGTGTGACATCTGTCGCGGAGGTACGGCGGTCACGCCCAAAACGCTTATGAATTTCGAAAATGTTACGAAACGAACGCTGTCTGTTGATAAGAAGACATCGCAAAAAGCTCAGAGATGAGACGGACATTTTGCATTTATAACGGTGGTTATCTGTGGTCTTTGAGGGCCGAGATAGTAAGTACAACATGAAACTGTTATTTCTAAAGTTATCTGTAAGTATGCTAAAAACTACGCTTATCAACGCCAAACTTGATATTTTTTATAGACGTTATCAATTGCTTGCATCAGATAAATAATACAATCGAATTGACTTTTGCTCATCAAAAAGATCAATTAATTGATTCACCTATTCCGTTAAACACGCGCACAAAAATGGATATAAATCAAACTCTCCCTCGACTATCGGGTAGCAGACAAATTGCCAGTCCATCTATGAAAAAAAGTTGCAAAAAATAATAGATTGCATGAGATCTGACGCGGCTACAACGGTACCTCATGTTAGCGTCGTTTGACAGGGGATGCCATTTTTTTTCGTAAAAAAACTTTTAGTAGAGCCGGGAGAGACAGACGCTTTGGCACCAATTTTTTTGTTGAATTTTGTAGATAATTTATACACGTCGGGTATTTTATTAGTAGTACTTGTAGTGTAGAAAATTATATCTCTACTCATGGAATATTTTAATGATCGATATTGATAATGGATACTTAATTGATTGGGAATACCTGCGTTATCATTCTGACTCTATCTTATAATCCGGAGAGTGCATGTATAACCATCCTTTTGGTTTATTTTGTTGCAGCTAATATTAAGGTTCTGCGATGAGTTTCCTTTAAACTTCCGTAACTTAAACACCCAGTCTGTTTTATTTTGGCTTTGAGAGGATGCCGAGCATCCAGTTATTGTGTTTTCTAATAATAAACCAAATTATTGTCTTGAAATTAAACGATGGTTTTATGCTATATAAATGAATACACACTAACCTAACCTAACCTTCGTGTAGCCAAATTAATGAAAAAAGTTCGCCACTTTTTTCCGTTACTCATAGTTTAATAGTTATTAAGTAAGTAATATCATTCGCCCTATTAATTGTGTATTAATTTATGCAACAAATAACCATCCTTCGATTTCAAGGTATGTGGGACGTTCTTCAATTTACCCGACAACAGCATATCCCCCGCAAAATAAAGTCTATTTAATATTGTTTTTAATACTAAAACTCAAATACCATAATGGACATTAAGTTGCAATTTAATTGCGTTGCTAATTATATTTATTTAAGCGTAATTATTGTAAGAAATATAAACAATGTATAGAAGAATACACCGCGGTCACAATTTCTGACCACTCTATCACAAAGATTTTACTCAAATCAATGTGTACAAGTATAAATATAATTCCAAGATAACACGGAGATATGTTATAGAAGCCCAAAATATAATAAAATATTACATAAACAACAATATCCGCATTAGCAAAAACACCGTTGGCGGTAAAAAAGAAGAATGACCCAAGTAATAATACTTTAGTTTATTTAAAAACATAATTTTTACGTAGTTAGGGTTCCACTGTACGCTCTCGGCGTCTTCTTAGACTATTTTTTCTTAAACTAAGTATACTTACGAACCTTTATTAACCGACTAGTTGAAATTGTCCCGTCAAAGCGTAAAAAACACATTTCAGGGTGTGCATTCTCAGCTTACCCGCTTTACCCGTCTAGTGAGCGAGCTCGTATGACTTCGCTCAACCGATTGACCGTTAGACGGAGCACCGTTTTTAAAAGAATAAGTAACCTTTGGATTAAACTAACTAAAAGAAGTAACTTTGCACTGACAATTTTATTAGCTCACAATGTACTTTTTTGAATAAAATAGAGATGCTACACATTACTTTTACTATTTATAACATTATATTTTAAAGTAATTCTTACAGATGGGGCTCAACTTGTTGAAGGAACATTCTATCTGTGATTGTTTTTACTTCGTTTGATACGTCAAAATAAAAACAGATAACGGTTACACAGCACATTGTACGGCATCAATAAATCTCTTCATTTTATGACAAATTGTCTGTCTGTGCGTAGTCACCCCAACAGGATTGAAGAACAAATAAAAACATAATAGCCCATGATGGGCAAACAACAAAATAATGGAACAGTTGTAACGTAAACACAATAGTGGGCCGCTAATATCGGTTTCAGTTCACAAAATATTGCCATTGTAGCTGTAATTTATTATTTAGGGTAGCTGAGACATTAGATGGACAAAAAATTGAGTCAATATTGCAATGGCCATCTGTAGTCCCTAGTCTATTACATACATACATACCTGTACACTTACGCGAAATTAGGTAAGATTGTTTTAGATATAGAATTGTATCCAGAACGTGTGGGTGGGATTTTTTAAGACGTTCCCTTTATTTACGTTTTGACGATTTAGTTTTAAATTTTGAGCATTTTTCGTACCCTACATTTTTAAATGAAAGCTGTGTCATATCACAATACTGATGAAGTATATTTTATAATATTTTGCTGGTCCGCTAGCATTAGACTAAGCTTACGTGTATAACAGTATAAAATGATGACACATGTAAAATATGGCGCCCGCAACAATGGCGCATGACGCCGCTCTATGTCCCCGCCTCCTAATTATGTATTTTATGACTTCACATTATTCGTCAAATAATTATACACTTTTGTCCCCAAATGACTTTACCTCATTTGACATTTGTTATTAAATGATATGCTTAAGTCAACTTTTGCTGTAAAAATTATAGTCGCCATTTTTCCTGGTACTAGCAATTTTTCGTGATTGAAAGAAACGAATATACTATGGGGTGAATATATGTATAAGTATGAAACATGTCGAACGATGTCCTGAGCTTTAATCGCGACGGGAGTGTAAAGTTTTTAGGGTTCCGTAGTCAAACTAGGAACCCTTATAGTTTCGCCATGTCCGTCCGTCCGTCCGTCCGTCCGTCCGTCCATCGGCAGCCTAGCGCAAAGACTATTAGTACTAGAAAGCTGCAATTTGTAACAAACAAAGTGGTACAACAAAAAGTAAAAAAAAATTTTTTTTAGGGTACCTGCCTTACACGTAACGTGGGGATGCATTTTTTTTTTCGTCTACCCTATAGTGTGGGGTATCGTTGAATAGGTATTTCATAAATAGATTTTTAACACAGTTGCTCAAAAAGTGGTATTTTTCGTAGCTGTATATCGTGCGGAAAGTTGGATATTCCGCACTAGTGCGTTACAGTTTTCCATTTTTTTTAAATATAATTTTGTTTCAACTTCCAAGCCGTGCATCCAACCAAAGAGTTTGCATGTTCAACCACTTTTTGATTACGTCATTTAGCATTGAGACTATACATAGGTAATACAATTTAAAATATTAAAATTAAATAATATTTATTAGGTGATATTAAAAAAATCAGCTCTCATCAAGATGGCTGAATCTGAATTAGTATTACGAATGATTAGATAGTTGCGTATTAAGGTGAATTCACATTACACCATGCCGAAACCGGGCCCAGCCCAGTACGGCGTAATGTGAATCCACCTTTATGCATTACCGCTGGTTTATAGAGAATTATACTTTTTGATTTTTAAATATAGGTAATTAAATTACTGTGATTTTTTTTTTATTTGGCTGAATGGTCACAACCGTTGCCATTTCATTAAGTCTGTGTCAATTAAAAGTAAAATTGTCTCTTGTAATAGTTTTATTTACTGATTCATTTGGTTTCATTGACATTTTTTCGCAAATGTATTAAAAAACGTCGTTGATACACGTGCGGAACTGTCATTTTAACTCGTCCCGAGTCTTGTCCCTCGCTTGCAGCTCGGGCCAAGATACTTCGGGACTCGTGTAAAATGACATACTTTCCGCACTTGTATCAAAATGTACTATTTCGATTAAGTAATCCGTTTATGAAATATTAAGCTTTAAAGCGCAAATTTTTGTTAGACTCAAGTGTCCCCCCCCAACCCCCGACAGCCAAAACTACAAATACTAAAAATCTGAAAAAAAATAAAAATAAAAGAGCATATAACCAATTTTAAAGGAAAACTATCACGTCTAAGTAGACATCATTGCAATTGGTTCTTGAGATACTGGCGCTTAAAGTGTTTATACCTACTGAAGTCATCTAAGAGGGCACCAATTGACTTTAAATAGAAAATTTGTTATTACTTTTTCATTTTTATGTTTGTAGTACTTAACTGCTTCGGAACCCTACACTGAGCATGGTCCGACATGCTCTTGCCCGGTTTTTATTTAGTGTAATATATCATGTTCCACGTTAGTTTAAATGTTGCAATAAACTTGCACAAAACTTGCCATTACAAACGATACGTCTTAAAATAAACAACGTATTCATACTACAATAAGTATAACAAGTAAATATTGTATATGTTTACAATTAAATTATTGTTTTTAAATTCACAAGGTCACCCGGTTATCTAACTGACGTGGAAACAGCTATGAATAGCATGTTATACTTCTTGATTAAATTATTAGTCTGAGAGAACACACCAAATGGCGCGGGTTGAAATAAGTGACGGTGCTTTAGAAGGAGAAGTTCTGGAAAATGTACTCGGAGGAGAGTACTACAGTTTTAAGGGAGTACCTTACGCTGCCCCTCCCGTAGGAGATTTGAGATTTAAGGTCAGTTCAACAAATAATAGTAGTAATATATAATCGTATAGTATTGGTTCTATTGGTAAACATGACACGTAATATTAGCTCGGTTTATACAGCAAAAGATACGCATGTGTATAATAATTTAAATACTATTATTTATTTTTAAATGGCGTTTCATTGTTAGGTTTTATTTGCCAATTAATCAAATATCATACGATTATATAAATAAATATCAGGTGCAATATTACTGATTGATTTTAGTTATGATACAAAATTAGAGATTACGAATATTATCAAAATACAACTGAGGTCGTCATCCTTGATATATCTATGTTAGTGTATTGTATATTATAACGTTAATTTGAGTAACTTGAAATCAATTATTTTAAAGGCACCTCAAGCAGTAAAGCCTTGGGACGGAGTTCGAAAAGCCACAGCCCACGGACCGATTTGCCCACAGTTTGACATGTTCTCTAAGGCATTTTTGAACGGCAGCGAAGATTGCCTTTATTTGAATGTGTACACGCCGACCCTGAACCCAAAGAAACCTCTGCCTGTAATGTTCTGGATACATGGCGGTGGGTTCCAAAGCGGTAGTGGCAACAGCAATTTATTCGGACCTGACTTTCTTGTCAAACAAGACGTTGTATTGGTCACAATAAATTACCGACTGGAAGTGGTGGGATTTCTTTGCCTTCATACTGAGGATGTTCCGGGAAATGCGGGTATGAAAGACCAAGTGGCTGCTCTAAGATGGGTACAAAAAAACATCAAACATTTCGGAGGCGATGCTAATAATGTCACTATTTTTGGAGAGAGCGCTGGAGGTGCTTCTGTGGCATATCATCTGGTTTCCCCAATGACAAAAGGGCTTTTTAAACGTGGTATTTTGCAGAGTGGCACGAATTTTTGCCATTGGTCTCGGAATTTTGAGCCACGTTTGAGGGCAGAAGCATTAGCTCGAAAACTCGGCGGAGAGACTACTGATGATAAAAAACTTTACGAGTTTTTTAAATCTCAGCCAATTGAAAACCTTATATTCCCTGAGGTGCCTTTGACAGTAGAAGAAGATGCTATGATACGTATTGATATGATTTTTAATGTCGTTGATGAAAAACAGCATGGTGATAATGATAGATACTTCTACGGTGACGTTTATGAACAGTTACGTAACGGCATTCATGAAGGAGTGGAAGTCATAATTGGTTATACGACACATGAAGGCACAATTAATTTCAACTGGTTGCCAAAAGAAGGCACTTTTGATAAATTTAACAAGTTTCTTCAGAGTTTCGTACCTATAGAGCTGTTGCTACAATGTTCAGCTAAAGACCAATTAGCTATTGGTAAAAAAGTTAAAGAATACTACTTTGGGAATAAAAAAGTTTCTATTGATACAGCTGACAATTTTATTAGCTACATTACGATGCAAATATTAAAACATGACATTTTGCGGTATGCAAAGTCTTGCGTTAAAGCTAATAAATTATTCTTTTATCAATTTGACATTGAAACAGAGAGAAACATATTTGCAAACATGTTTCAAGCCAGGCCATTCATCAAGGGAAAAAATGTGTGTCATTGCGACGATTTGATGTATTTGTTTAATAATGAAGATGTGCCAGTAGGCTTGAATTCTGAAAGTCATAGAATGATTCAGATTGTCACTAAATTATGGACCGATTTTGCTAAATTTGGGTATGTATTTATATGCGTTTTGTGAAATTCTTAAAATTATTAAGTTGTTGCTAATACAAGTAAGGAAACCCTCTTAATTATAACAGGCACTTGAAAGGTCAGGGGCCTAGATAAGATGTTTAACGATAATGTAAACGATTATCGAATACTGTCAAAATGTATGGAATTGACATAAGCGCTTGACGCGCCTGTCCAGGAGCTTACTTCAAATGCATTTCGCCTTGGGCCAGTAATTCGATTATTTGGCCAATCCCTTTCAAAAATCGTTAATTAGTCCGATCTGGCCTATTAGGACGCCATCTTTGTTGAACGAGGAGTACTAACAGTTACATAGTTAAATAAACCTACACTTGTTTTAGGAACCCGACTCCTGATAGAACTCTGGGCGTGGAATGGCCCGCGTTCAGCCTGGAGAAGGAACAGTACCTAATCCTTGGAAACGATTTGACCGTCTCAGCGTTCCCCGCCAAGGAAGAGTTTGAATTCTGGGAACAATTGCACCAACAATACTGGAAGCATTAGTTTTCAGAGCCTTAGTATGTCTTTTGATTGAATTAAAATTACACAGTGCTAATGTGTATTGGTATATTGGTAGTTTAGTCTTGTTTGACACATAAAATACATTATTGGTTTGGGGTATCCATTATCTTTTTATTGAAGAATATAAATTTACAAAATCAACAACCCTGAGTTCATTCCGAAACCACACGATATTACATGAATATTACCATTCAACGCCATTACTCGCCACCCCAAAAAGATCGACTATAATTCTGTAATCACCATAAAATCTGTATCACCACAGTAATATATTTATGACGTGATAGCTCCCACTAATATTTATGCAAATTGAAAACGAACAGAATGGCGTCGTTTACGGGACCCTAACGCGGGGAGCGACATCATATGTTCTTTTCACGATACTGAATGCAGCACAGTCTGTCGAGATTGTCGGCCCAGTCGGTGAAAATAATCTATATTGTAGAGCACAGAATCGGGGCTATTTGTAAAAATAAGTTGGTATGAAATTACTTACTTGTAAATTTTACAAGCAACAACAAAACGTTTGCAAATTTGTTTGTTCATCACTAATAATATTATACATGTGAAAGTAACTCTGTCTGGCTGTCTCTTTTATTATGGTTTCACGGATAAACCGCTGAACTGATTTAGATTAAATCTGGTATGGAGTCCAGGGGAAGGACATAGCGATAAACGACTAAACGACTTTAAACGACCACTATGCGGACGGAGTCGCGGAAAACAACTAGTTATAAGTTTCATGTAGCTTTAATGGGTTTGAACAGTATAACTCAAATTGCCCTTCCATTCGCCACACATTACCCGGAATCATTACTATAAACAAGCCACATCCCCGAGTTGTCATCGGCCACGAAGTAATTTGTGCCCATATGGGCGCTGTGATTGCTCTTTCGGCATCTCCTCCCCTAGTTTATCTTGTGATAAATTTAATATGATAGTGGTTTTATACTTCTGCAAGGGTTGAACCCATGTTGAAGTTGACTTGTTAGAACTGAGTAATTCTTCAAAACATTTAACTTTAATTCAGCAACTAAAAAACTCAGTTGTTTACACAATAGTCGTTAAAAATGTTGTGGTAGTTCTTTGTTTTCTGATCAAAGTAGACTAAATGCGGAAGAAGTTAAGAATTAGCAAAGGAACATCTTACAAATAATGTGTCCGATCGTTCAACGTATTGAAGTTTTACCGCCAACTGAGCATCAACTAAACAAACTATTTCATTATTTCTATGTTACTGCCGGCTGTACTTATATACTACTAACTATTACTACTAACTGTTATACTTATAAGATTTTCTGGGACAAAAAAAGGACTTAACCAAGGTAAAACTGACAATTAGTTGTTTAATGCCACTGGAAATAGTTACATTTATAACATGTATTCTCAAATTAATGACAAATGATAAAAGCATATTTTTGACATGTTTTCATATACTTTATCAATTTAGCTTAATTGGGAGAAGTCTTCGATGACTCGTTATTGACGGGGGGCCAGTCGCTTTACCCTGTAAAATTAAAAACATTAAAATACTGGATTGGAGCTTCTAAACAAATGATGTTCACCGCTGACCCCACTAATTCAGCTCACAACGTTTTTCCATGTCTCAGGTGCCCTGTAATTTGCTTGCGTAGAAGGGTTGCTTCTGATTTATCCCGGAATTCGTGCCGGGGGACCACTAGCTCGCCCCGCGGTCTCTCGCGGGTTGTAACACTAATTTATTTACGCATTAGTTGCCGTTTAGTTGGTTGGTTTTTATGATTATTGTTTGGCGTTGTTGTAAGTGTTATTTGTGATAAGAACGACAGTAAAAAGAGATTCATAAATGATGCAATATGTCCAAGACATAACGACGGCTGATGGAGATGATTTAAAGGTCAATTTTGGGAATCATATGTTATCACTCAAACAATAATATTCAGTTAATAATTTACAAAAACGTAGTAATGATAAGTAACTGTAACAAATAATACTTGCTCAAATATCACAGATATGGAACCAGTTACCTTAGAAGACCATAATTAATGTGGCTCGCCTCAAAGCACTTACGCCATGGATCAAGAGTCTGTACTAGCCAATGCTTAATCGTCGAGCCATATTATTTGTATGTCTCCTGCTATAATTGTCAATTAATTTATTTTAAGTTTCGTTTTTGGTACGATAACGGTCTGATCGACAGCGTTTGTTAATTTATGCCGCCCAATGTCGTCACATAGTACAAAGTAAAACTAGGCATAACCGACCAGACTTACGAAATATAAAAAATAACTTAACGCCCAGTGTACTACAATATACTGGTCTTATGGGCAGTTTGGAAATAAAAATGTTTTGGCTTTACATTGCACACCGGGCGTTTAGCTGACCTCGCTCTTTTTTCTTTGACGGCACGAGGTTAATTGAATGCAATTTAAGAACCCATTTATTTAACACTTCTTAAATCAAAAAACTAACCAACTTTGTTATCAATAGTGGCTTGTAATGAAAACTGGCCATCTAAACCTTACCTACTTCAATATGTAGTGAAATTGTTGTCATACTTTCTTTGCACTTTTCTTTATTGATTCTCTGATTATTTATTAACGAACAATAAACCTATTTTGTTTAAAGTATTCTTATCACACATTGTACAAATCATATTTTAAACCCACTTTAACTATCGTGCGTTTATGAATAAGAGGGTTATGCTTTTAATCCACCTTGTATAAAAGATCCAAGGAAAAGTCAAATCTCTTCATGACGCAACTTTGTCCAAAATTACCACCCATAGCTCAAGTACGTCAATAGATACATTGAAAGCGTCATCAAACTACTAGGCTTCCATAAACGTGCGAAAGTAAAGCACTTTTCACACTAGCCGAGGCTCGTAAACGGCCGCAATCCACAGATAGCGGCGACCTTGAGACCGGCCAATAAACAGAATCCGCGTACGTGTCATGTCGCTACAATAACGAAACATGAAAAATTTCCAGACGCCCACATCAGACTGATAAATGGCTTCCGAAAATCCAAAAGGAAGTTACAGCTTACTCGGGATTTGGTCTAGAACCTCTCACGTCCCATAACTGCTGCACTCCGCTTTATTACAATTACCATAAGCCTCAAAGTCCCGCACTCCACGCCCGTCGGCTCAAACTTCATCATTTTGAACCTACCAACGATGTTACTAAGATTGTTATTGCTGGGGTGAAATAGAAACCGCGTCTGGGGCAGAGTCTCGCGTGCTCGCAGGCGACATTGGCATTTACCTCGATGTTTTAAGACTCAGTTTGTATGAAAGCTGGCTCTCGCGGAAAAGTTATGCGATGTTCGTGCTTCAGAGCGGTCCACTCTTTACATTTATGTACATTCGTGTACGATGTCGGGGCTATTTGGAATACTAATTGAGGACGTCTACAGACTTCAGCCGAATGCTATTTACTTGGTCGATATACGAGTGAAGTAGCTCCAAACACGTGTTTTGGGTTCCGATTAGATTTTATGAAGCCGCTGGAAATTGATTTTTATTTTGTTCTTATTGCTTTATGCACACATAAATTAAGATACTCGTATGGTGTATTAGCTTTCACAAGATCAGCTCTTGTGATCAGCTTTTCATAGACCCAGTGGGCACCGATGGTAACACTACTTGATCGAGAACAGCAGAACAAAATGACGGTCTAAAAATACACATATGTAGTTACTTTAAAAAAGTTGGTACGTTAAATTTTATGACGGTATTTATCGATGATATATTGAATAAAAAAATGGCAATTATTAGAAAATCGGTTGGATAGAAAATACTATTAGGCTAAGGACAATCAGACATGAGGATTACGGAGTGAGTTGTTCAAAACCACCGTAATTTGTGACTCCATGGTGGTACTTGGTAACACACAACGACTTGGCCACCTTTTTCAATTTATATCATTCTTGTTATAGTACCCGTGTTTTGCTGGTGTAGTCAGCATCAAAAGTAACATCATAACATACTTAAAATGATCTAGACACGACGTATTCGATTAGAGTCGAGTGCAGAGCATTTTGAGCTCTTCGGTTGCGTAGCTACTTCTGCTACTGACTGTACCCGCTCTATGAAGTAGGGTTATTGGTCTGTTGGGTAATATTCATTATCATTATCGTGGCCGACTTTAGCCACGTCGACTGCTTTCGACTCCGAATGTGTGCTCGCATGTATCTAGTATAGCCATCTTATTCCAAAAGATCTTTGACAGTACCGACATGTGAGCAAACCATTAATATAACTATATAAATATAAATAAATAAACTATAGCCGCAGGTGGTCGGGATTTTAGGTGATCGCGCTTGGTGTCGTGTCCACCAGGGAACCTATCAGTCTCAGATCCCACGTACCATCAGACCTGGCCTACCATTTCTGCACTGCTAACACAAAAGGCTGTATCTCAGACACAACTCCTGTAGCAAATGCAACCTTATTAGTAACTCTATAGGATTGAATTTGGCCATTGAATTTGAGATGCTGCTTATTGGCTTATGAGGGAAGATTTGGCCTGAGTGGTAGTTTGCCTTCTTCATGGCATAAAACATCCAGACGTAAAAAGATGGATGGACCACGGAAAATAGTCTCTGCTCGAGATGGTTTATAACTTTCAAAAAGTCTTACCAATTTACGTAAAATATTTCTAGTAACCGCCAAGCCAAAGTTACATAGGCATTGAAAAGTCCAAAAATTGACAATTCATTCCGTGTCTGGAATGCTTCAGATAGACTGACAAAAAGACCTCTCTTTAAATATAAAAATTAAGACACTCTATATTGTAATTTTAAGTACCATTGTAGGTTATTCTGAATCAGTAGGTGTTTGACGTTACTCATTAATAATAACACTTCTTTATACTAGAGCTATTACGTTTTACCATGTTTTATTACATATTATAACTCAATTTTACAAAACAAGACCCCTCCTACATTCTGCTAGGTTTCTCTCCCTAAACAAAACAGGTATCTATATATAGTTTAAACGGAGGTTCCCCTGTAGGAAGCGAACGTGAATAGGAAGGCAGCAAACCGCGAAATGATGATGAATCGTGCCCGAGAAAAGGGTCCATTGGAGTGAAACAGCGCTATCTGTACACTTCAAGCTAAAAAGAGATAGGCGAGGGGAAAATTAGCGGATGCTCCCATGAATTTGTGTAGGTTTTCAATGAACGGTAGGTAAAATAGGAATAAAATGGATCGAGCCTAATCCACGGGCCATTTATAACTTACAGCCCATTAATTTGAGTGATAATTCATGAATGGAAGCGATTGGTCGAAGATAGTGGATCCGGAACGATATCTGACCCGACCTATGTTTAATTGGATTACCCAACGGATTAATATTAATAGCAATCAATCCATAGGTAAAATGAACGTTTTCTCTATAGGTACATGTATTGTGGTAAACTGAGCTTCTAATTTGTTTAAGTGAATCTTGTTGATATGTTAGCTCGGAGCAAGATAAGTTAAAATAAATCAAAGCGGGCCTTCTCCCCTTTTGTTATCGTATTGATAACGTTATAAATCGCCAAAAACAATACCATTGCAATAGGAGTAAAACTAAGTAGACCAGAGGCCCTGATTGACTGTAAGTATAAGAGCCAGTTTTTCTATTCGACGAATACGAAGCTCAAATCTAAAAAAAAAATTTTCGACTTCACTTGGTTTTACGAAAAAAGTTTTTAAAACCCCGTTTTTTGAGATTTACTTACATTAATGCTAATATAAAAAAAATGGGCTATGACGTCCTCGCATCAAAATCCGTCAAACCTAACCTACAGGAGGTGACAAACAAACAGATATACATACACATTCTGGGGTAGCTGGGTAAAAAACCTATCCTCTTAAATAGACTCTCCATTCAATTAACATCCATTGTAATCATACTGTAAAACCAGAGGGGACGTTATCAAAAAAAATACATAGTTAAGGGCTTTAATTAAACAAAACTTAAAATGATTCCCTTGTGTAACGAAATTTACCCGTATAGTTTGTATGACTAACTTTCGTTACACAAAGGAAGCGATCGTGATTTTGTTTTCATTAGGTCTTTAACTATGTACTTTTTTTTAAAATCGATCCAGATCGCAATGACAGGCCTCATGAATTCAAAGGCCACACGTTCATTGCGACAGGGTATTTGGAATTTAATTAAATTTCTTTCCGAAATTAGGCCAAAGATAGAATTATTATTACTATTTTACAGCGTAGAATTACTATTTTACAACAGTACTAAGTTTAACATTTCCGAGCATACATGTCGAAGAAATACTAGTTATGACAGCCGCTGATTAAGAAGTAATAGCATCTACTTTGGCGAAACATTTGCAATATTGCATTTTCAAAAGTTCATAGGCCTCATTTTTAATGAGGTCTGTGTGCTTGTTTGATTCCTTGCCATAAAAAACAAACTTGCTCCCGAGTGTGTAAATATTCTTTTAAAATTCCAAGTACCTAGTTAAGACAAAGCTTTACAGTGTGACGTCACATCCTGATCACCTCGCCACCAGGTAGCGGAAGCAAGCTCTCGGACGTCACTGTTATCACTGATACGTTACAGACGCGCGGCGGTGGTCCACTTGCTATGGCTTAGCACTTGATTTATTTTTAATTTCATTCTCAACGCTTTCAGCACCAAAAACTCGGTTGGGTGTCTATTTTGTAAAGGGTTCTGGTAGCTTGGCGCTGGATGCGTTGGCGTTGTCTTTATAGGGGCAGATCAAGTGGTGCCTTTCTGTTGGTGAACCTAGCAAAGAATACGCTAAAATGAATTGGCTTAGAGCGCTGATTTTATAAAGTCCGATGTAAAATTACGTTTCTGGAGTTATATCAAATTACTGCTTATTCCAATCACAGCAATTGATGGAAAAGTGAATCATAATTTTTCAACCGGAATGAGACCTACAAACGACGAGGCAAGTTAAAGTAAAAGCTAAAATAGATGAGCAGCTGAGCGTGTAAAGTTACGTAAACATTTTTTATATATAGCGTGTAAATTCCATACGGGCATATATTTTGACAACAGTTAATATAAATACTAATAAACGTAAAAACTTTTGTAACAGCAACATTAGATGTATTTTATTTTTTCTTACTTAATTCAGCAAGCAATGTACACATTGCGCCAATTAAGTTAAAGCATCTACGTAATCGTCATGTCACGAATTACGGTTCACTATTGGTTTACTTTGCCAATAAAAGTCATTAATTCATTCCGTTTAAAATTAAATTACTTATTGATGTGGCGTTTCACTCGCCTGAGATAGGTACTAGTTGTCCACATGTCGTCCTTACACTTGGATACATTGACGATTAATGGACGCTCTCACGCTTCGTAAATTCATTTTGTAATAGGAAGTTGCAAGCGTTACATTGCTCCTAAGACAAACTTTAAAAAATTAACTACGCTTCAATAATAAAAGTTACTAACAAAATATCTTTATCACATGATGACTGGATAAAGTATAACGCTCCGCTACGTCGGATGCCTGTGTGAAATATACACGTTTTATTATACAAAGAAAACTCTGTTCCTAGACTAACTCGTAGTAACTCATACAGTGAAAAAACTTGCTAGTTGAAAAATAATAGTAACATGAAGTAATTTGGAGGTCGTTCTAATCGAAATACATGTAAATAAGCAACAACAAGAACACAATTTAATACTCTTAGACAAGCAGTAGCGCATTTCTGTAACAATTAATGGTCGTCGATTAGTTATGTTTATTCCTCTGTAGAATAAAATGAGTGTTGATACTGCGAGACAAAAGATATGAATTACTCGATATTTCACGGCGGATTTAGTGGCGCGTTCAAGAGACAACAGAGGGATTACTGGGGCACTATTCGAATTGTTTAAGCATTTGATTGGTGTTTAGCCTCTAGAGTTGGGTATCAAACAGTAAATGTTATAGTTAGTGGTAGAAGTTTGTGTTTGAACAATATACATCCTTCTTTATAAATAACATGTTTACTATAAATGCAACCGGTAAATAAACGCGTCCTCATAGGACATTTAAGACATAAGACATAATTTATTTATTTCTCTTTTTACAATAGTAATCTTAATCAGTAGCCCGTGTGGTTGCCGGGTTAGAATAGTGCCACTCCATGTCTTCCCGTGGATGTCGTAAGAGGCGACTAAGGGAATAAGGGCTTGTAGTATTGTTAGGCGATGGGCTTGCAACCTGTCACTAATAGGTACACTAGTAAACTTCTTGGCCTGATTGTGCAAAATGTGGTTACAGAATTATCAACAAGTCTTTTTAGAGTTGTTGGTATTTCTTGAGCTCTGCCTACTCCACTCTGGGAATCCAGGCGTGATGTTATGTATGTATGGGCACTTTTACACGTAAAAAAATTACCAGCCCTCCAATAGGAAGCACATTCTCAGAATCATTTGTGAGCATTGAGAATATCTTTCTTTGGAAACTTTTACTATTTGAAAAGTGTTTGTTCGTTACAATGCTAATTTAGACAGACCTAACCTATACACGGCTTTCCTATTGTTTAAATAGTCAGAAGGTTTTTTTCACCAGTTTTAGTCGTATCTTCTCTGTATTGGTGATATAAAAATGTCTGGTCCACGCGGCCAGGGTTGCTCTGTAGCTGTACTTATCTCTATTTACATTTGACTATCTATCTTTACTGCAAATACTATAATTTTTGTTAATGCTTTGTGTACCTAAGACAAGTTCTAGTGTTGTTTTTGAAAAAGTAAGCATGCTGTAGGTTTAACCAAAGAAATAAGTTTCTGCATGGTCAAGAAATTTCATATATGTATGAATTTTAATGTGCCTCTGTTTTGATACCTAGGAATTGCAATTCTATAAAGTGAAGGTAATTTTCTGGCTGACGTACATGTTACTCCTGCAAAGATAGGGTTCAACAAACTGTATTATATAATATAGATAAAAGGATAAAAGCTTTATAAAGATTGTATAACGCTTACTCCCCGGTAGCACTATTTATTACAAGTTCAGATTCACATTATCTCAATATTAGTAATGCCACATAAGCTTTAGGATTTGACGATAGCTCCTATAGTGATATCTTTGACAGATACTCATTGGTATAAGCTATAGCATGTGGTGACTAATCAAAACAGAACTGGTTTATTTTTATTTCATCGCATTAGTTGCGGCTTCACTTGACACTATGATAGGTTTAGGCAGTTTGTTTAAGTCCGACGGCAGGACGGATGTTTGACATTGTCTAAACCACATTTTGGCTTGATATTACATTGTTTTGTTTGTTATTTTCTCTATTATAGATTTTGAAAGGACTTACTCCTTTTTTATCTGTTGATATTTGCAAGTTTTAGCGAGGGATGGAATAAATTAAAAATACCAGGTAGAATGTATCTAAGAAATATGAGAAGAAGAGTATCAACCTTATAAAAATTCGGCTCTAAACTGTGATGTCTAAATTTCATTACATTAGATTTAGTCCCGTTGTCGATTAAAAACAAGGAAATTTACACAGAACTGTTCTGTGAAAATTTATGTAAAAAATAATTTTGAAGCATCGAACCTAATTCTTGTTACACGTTTGAATTTTACGAGTATATCGTAATAAATCAAATAACTGTCTCGTATAAAATAACTATGCTGTATAACATCGGTTACCATCAACATTCCGGAAAACATAATCAATTTTCCATTGTAACAGCGGTATTTGTTTCAACAATAAACGGTGTAATATGCGCCATAAAGGTTATGGCTGTCGTATAACGGCATGATACAATTGTGACAGGTGTGACGTATAGTCGCACACGAAATTAGATTTAATTAGATTCGTTTTTTTTTAAATCTAATAGTTACAATCACAACGTATGGCAAAAGAATAAGAAACATATCTGCATCATTGGATTTCTCATAATTAAGCATTCATTGATTATTGATTTCTCTTGTTAAGTATGTTTATCATGGTCTTGCGCCCATTAGTACAAGGCTAGAGTGTAGTTTAGGACTAAGATATTCTAGTGTGGAAACTATCTGCTAAGGGTGACTAAAGGTCTTTCATTTCGGAACTTTAATAAAGGCAGATTTTGCAGCTTAAAGACAGTGGGCAAAATTCGAATCGATTTGCTGCGTGCGTGAAACAAAGAAACTTTTTAATATTGTTCTCCAATATGTAGTGGGCGGCTGGGTGGCAAATATACTTACATGTCGTTTAATTTTTGCTATGATGTTTTTTTTACCTTTAAATAGGTAATACAGACTCGCTCCTAAGGTGAAATGTAGTATGTGCACTACGAGACCAAAGTTATTTGCATCTAGTGTCTTGCTGCACTATTGATTCTAACCTCGAACCCTTCGCTTACTCGGGATTCAAAATCAACACTCACAGCATAAAACAACTTTGCTCTCTTAAATGAACAATACAAAAAAAAAGTATAACAAATAAAAACAACGGTTTCATTGTCAGATGCAGTTTTTATAAGCAAAAGGAGCGTCACCACTGAGAGCATTCGCGTGTAATATTCGTGTGGTGTGGACGTTGACCCGCGTGTTACTGCGGTTTATACCACTATATTCGACGCCGAATGCTCATTATACGCAAACGCTCTCAGTGGGGACGCTCCAAAACGTATACATACATTATGCTCGAACGAAATCGCGGGCAATGCAAAGTTTCAAACGCTAAAATAGCGCATAAAACGTCTCAAAGCAACACTTTCGGGCTCGATCTTACCGCAGTCCATCACTGTAAAACAGCCAACAGGTTTACAGCGGCCATAAAACAATGAACGTACGCTTATCACCCTTATCAGACCAAACAGAATTTATTTAGACGCATGCACGTTTGTACCGCCCGACGTTTGTCCGCAGATAAAACATCATTATAAAATATCACGTCGTATTTGCTTACGTTTCGGGGATTAATATATTTGTTTTAAAAGGCATGATATAGTAATTAAAAACATAAGTAAGTATACCTAAATTACAGGAAATTAAGGAAACATCATTCGCTGGACATAGTTATAGGGTATATACAATTATCCTATTAGTCCTGGTTTTCATTACAATTATGAAAATCAGGACTTATATCTGATCAGGATGACAACGTCCTTCTACTATGTTTAAAACCTTCCATTTTAAAGCTGGCTGTTCTACAGTTTTTTCTAGTCATTTACGTCAGTGTGTGGTAAATATTATTAATGAAAAAACATAGGTGAAGTGAAAGAGATCCCTTAAAGGGATAAGCTCGCCTTTTTACATAACATTTGTGTTTCTGTTTCTTATTAACTTTATTTTCTGTTTGTGCAATAAAAGAGTTTTACATAAATACATGATAGGCTATCTTATATTCTGCTCAAAATATTGCTGCATTATCAGGAAACGAAACATAATGATGTTAGTTTTGTGTCATATACCACACATAGTGATTCATACCTGCGTCATTCAGTTATCATTATCAAAATCAAACAATGATATTTTTAGTTATTTGTTTATTAATCTTCTAAATTACCGACTGTTGAGTTTCTTGTAGCGCTCCTTCTCAGCAGTGGTCTAACGAGTAGAAAACTTTTTCCAAAACTTTCTTTGATTATCCTTGAATGCCCTCTAAAGTTGCTTAGTTTTCAGGGTTCGGAAACCAAAGGGTCCAAACGGAACCCTGTTGCTGTCACTAAAGTGTCTCTATTAGGCATAGAAAATAAAACTTATAAACTACTTAAAAAATATATTAAACTGATAAACAATTAAAAATCAAAACAAAACAACAAATCATATATGCCACTCAACTATACAATGCCGTCGTACAAACACCGCTTTACACAGCTCCATACAGTATGTCAATTAAAAAAAGGGTAAAACGAGAACCCCATTACTAAGACTCCACTGGTCGTTCGTTTGTCCGTCTGTCACCAGGCTGTACCTCATGGACCGTGATAGTTAGACAGTTGATATTTTTACAGATGATTATCTGTTGCCGCTAACAAATACTGAAAAACAGAATAAAATAAATGTTTAACTGGGCTCCCGTACAACAAACGTGAATTTTTTCCTCGTTTTTGCTCGATATTGATAGCACCATCAGGTAGACGCTTGAAATATTCACAGAATATTTAGTTATACTATGGTCACTTTAAAAAAAATAATAATTAAGGGGGTCAATACAATAGACATGATTTTTTGCTGTTTTTATAGATAATGGTATGGAACTCTTCGTGCGCGAGTCCGACACGCACTTGGTCGGCTTTTTTCAATGACGTTACCTATCGTTGCTTTAATACAAAAGCGCCACAAATCAAAATGAATCTTTGTTGCATTTAAATTCAGAATGCTATTTACTTAAAGTTTTAAATCTAATTGTATTTGTTTTTGATTTGTGGCGCTTTTGTATTAAATCAGCGCTATGTATCACTGCACTTTGCTAAACTGTTATATAATAATATTGTAACCGATTGTGGGGGGTGTTTATAGCACACGGTATTAAACTCTTGTCTGTCCGTCGGTGGCATTACATCGTTGTATATAACAGATTGATTTTAATGCAATTTCTTAGCTCTTTACTTTTCTTACTCTTTTATTATGAATATACTTGTACATAAACCCCCTTACTAATGAACGTGGAATAAGCTTGGAATAGTTATGCCATGCTTTGCCCTTATCTGCCATTGCGACATTAGAATTCGACAGTTATTTGTATAACTATTCCAAGCTTATTCAACGTTTATTAGTAAGGGGGCTAAATAAACGGGCTCAAATAAATCTGACACATCTCTTGTACAAAAGGCATAAGAGCGTGTCAGATATTGAACGCAATGCTGGATAATATATTATTGTTGGTGACGGTGACTGTACAACATGTAATAGTCATTGCCATATACATACATAACATCACGCCTTCATTCCCAGAGTGGGGTAGGCAGGGCTACAGAAATACCAACAACTCTAAAAAGTCTTGTTGATAATTCTGTAACCACATTTTGCACAATCAGGCCAAGAGGTTTACTAGTGTATTAGTGACAGGTTGCAAGCGCATATTGACATATTGACACACATGTGTATAAGTATCTGCAAAGTGTTTTAGAGGTGTTATTCTTAAAAGCGGGTAGACTGCGAATGCACGCCCTTAAAGGTTCTTAACGCTTTGACGGGTCAACTTCAACACGCCGCGTAGTAATTAGTGCTTCGAGTTCAAGAGCGAGTTTCTTAACTCGCTGGTAGTTGATTCCTTTGAATTACTGACCAGGACTTTCAGCGACAGTTTGTCGCAACGTTATTATGTACGAGGATAAAAGCGTATCATCAAATAATGCTACATGAACAAACTCTACATTATTAATAACTAGCGACCCGCCCTCGCTTCGCTCCGGATTTAAGTATTATACATATAAATCTTCCTCTTTAATCACTCTATCTATTAAAAAAAACTGCATCAAAATCCGTTGCGTAGTTTTAAAGATTTAAGCATACATAGGGATATAGGGACAGAAAAAGCGACTTTGTTTTATACTATGTAGTGATAACATCAACAGAGTCTAAAGGTTATCTTTATCTGTCTGTTAGCATGAAAGCATTTACAAAAAAAACTGTAGTGTATATATATATATGTTGTTTATTAACTTTTATGCGGTGCTAGTGCCAAGAACTGCAAATTATTTATGAATCTTTTGCCCACGATCTGGGCCTCTATTCCACGCGATAAATCAATTTGGTTTAAAACTCGGCCGCCATTCGGTGCTATCAAGCAAATAAGACTTATCATATCATAACAGTATATAAATTATGCAGTGCTCGCATTGTTGCGTTCCGGTGTGGGGATAAGACAACCGGTGAAATTAGTAGCATAGAGGCATTCTATCTCAGTCCTCAGGGGGGTTATGCAGTTCTGTTTACGCTCAGAGAAAAGGGCAGAGCTATATAACTGCCATAGCTCTGTCCTTTAAGCTCACCGTAAAATGAATTGCAAAGCTAGCTCAAAATAACCCCCCAGGTTGGTAACGCATTTGAAGTCATAGGGCTGTATTAATAAACTCATCTTGGCTGAGACGCCTGTCACAAGATATGTCAAAGTAAACGTCAAGCCATAGAACACTGTCATTTTTACGCATCTTGAGACGAGCATAACAGTCGAGATCAGTTTGTGAATACGGCCCTTAGGATTGCAGTCATGAAATTATAGTCTTGAAAATTGAAATGTCTATGGGTCTCAGATTCCACTTACCATCAGGTGGCCGAGTGCTAGTGTGCCTTCACCTTGCAATAAAAAAAACGTTGACGATACGATAGTATCTCGTTCGTGTAAAAAAATTGATGGTTTTTATTTTAGGAACTTCTTATATTCTCGGGACAACACTATCTTAGTTGTAACACATCAGGGCCTCTATTTAACTGTGTTATAACGATATCGTATTTGACCTGTTTCCGTATTGTCAACGTTTTGATAACTCTTATGTCATTTACAATAATGGCGACTGTGACATAAACGATTCTTAAACGAGTCAAACACGATATCGTTTTAACGCACCTGAATATAGGCCCTGGGCTGGAATTCTACAAGGTAATAACGATATCATTTTTGACCTGTTTCCGTATTGTCAACGTTTTGATAACTCTTATGTCATTTACAATAATGGCGACTGTGACATAAACGATTCTTAAACGTGTCAAACACGATATCGTTTTAACGCACCTGAATAGAGGCCCTGTATAGACCGTTTGACATTCTATATTTGAAATTTGACATATGTTCCATATTAATTTTGTACACAACCACATACAACAAGTCCTTTACTTAAGTTTTTCACCTATAATATCTATTACCTTAGTACTTGCAAAGTCTTATCAAGACCGACGTAATGAGTCCAAACACGGTAGGTCTAGTTTAATTATAGCGGTGATCCAGTCACCACCTTCCGACTCCTTCATCAGACCAGCTCGATGATGCCATATTATTGTATTGTCATCGAAATTACGTAGATATACCAAATTTCAGATTAATCAGTCCCGGGGAAGTGGTTCAAATATTTCTTGCTACATTTTACCAAAACATACACACAAACAAACATTGCAAGTTAATAAAAAGCCTTTTAAACACAAAGCATTTTCAAAGTATGTCCTATTATTACATTGCAGCGAGATAACTTGAGTAGCCAACATTCGAGTTATTTAGAACTGTTTGTCTGGTATCTCAGGCACGCACGTGCATCCCTTGTTTGACAAAGAACAACACTTTACCACGGAATCCTTCACGATGTTTCGTGTTTGGAAAGTATCGGATCCACGCCCTCCTGGCTACATAATTAAGTTAGCTATGGGTTAAGAAAAACGGCATTGTATTGCCTTTTTACTTCCTGATCCTTGTTTGGTTTTATATAGGAAAGTAGTAGTGTTTGCCATATAGGTGTAGTGTTATTCAACCGCCGAGGTGTTAAACATGATATGGAGACGTTTTATAAATTAGGCAAATAAAAAATAGGCACATTAAAACTTTTTGGGATCATCCAGGTGTTAACCGAATAAATACAAACATTCCTTCAATCAGGGCCTTTATTCTACTGAGTTAAAAACGATATTGCGCGACGTTGACAATACGGAAGCACGTCAAAGGCAATATCGTTTTTACCGTGTAGAATCTCAGGCTAGTAAGGAATGAAATTCATCTTTTGCGTATTGATTCTTTTGTGGACAATATTTATACGTTTTGGAATTAAATTAAGGAAAACATGTATACCTCATTGTTATTCAGATAAACGGTAGGTATATCAATAACACAGTACAGTGAATTATTTCGTCTCAACAAACTAGAAGAAAAAAATAAAGGCGCAGCACTTATCTTTAGACCAACTAAAAAATAGTAAAGGCAAAAATTAAAATGGGGCATTAAATTAAATGTGGCTGAACTCAAAACACAAATTCAATTTCTAACGCTGCGTGTGGACCAAGCAAACAAACAAAAATCATTAAATTGTCTCTGACGTTTTCTTTGTAAAAAATGGAGACAATATTATTATTCTGAGTATTATTTTTTATTACTTTATAACCTTATTACCTTGTTATGTAACTTACTTTACTTTTAAGTATTATTGTATTGTATGATTGAAAAAAATACCTTCTGCTGGAGTATCTTGCGGCGCTTCTTCTCCGCAATGGTCTTGTCCGAAGCGCTAGTAGATTCACTTCATATTACTGACGTGTAAAAGAGCCCTCTTGTGACCAATTTACTTATTAAATATTGTAGTTAGAAATTTGAATTTTGAATTATTTGTAAGTATATAAAGTTTACTCAACAAAAAAAAACCCTAAAAATCTATCTAAATACCACCAACTAAACTCACCATAACGCAGAACTTTGCTGTAAGCTGAAGTCAAGAATATAAACAATAATAAAAATATAACATAACAAATTACAAATTATTTGTCTCCTAGACACGTTTTAATTAAAAGAAACGTTTCGTTATACGGCAACGCTATCAATCGCGCGGCGCGTGACTTCCCGCAAAACAATGGGATCAACCGGCGAAGACGACTTTCAATAAACATACGGAAAAAACGACAAATTAACAATTGTAACGAGCTTTTTAATAGGCGAGGACGAATGTCGTAACGTTATAAAATAGATTGTAAAATATTATGATTTTCCTTTCTCATATCTTTTTGTCTTAAAAAAGTTGTTGTAGGTGATTCAAATGCACATTAATTTAGTAACGATTCACTAACGAGCATCGAGAATAAATCTTGATTGTTTTATTCTCAACAGACATAAGAACAGTGAAATGATGAAAATGCTCGTCAGTTCTCAACTCTATTTAAACGCAGTTATCTATGCATTCGTTACCTAACTGCATCGTAAAGTCAATGTTCAAAACTAGATAGTACGAGTATATTATGTATTATGTTTTTTTATGGTGTATTAATATTATAAATGCGAAAGTTTCGATGTTTTTTCCTCAATCACGCCAGAACGACTAAACAGATTCGAAAGAATAGCACAGAGATAGATTATAGTCTGGAATAACACATAGGCTTCTTTTTATCCCAAAACAATGAACGGGAGCCTGCCGTTTGGCCAAAATATGTTTGATCAAAAGTATCATTTCCCAAATTTTTCATTTGCCAAAGCAATGTTATAATTTTTTTTCAGAATTTATTTTAGTACCATCGTGTAGAATCCTTTAGGTTAGGTAAGCTTTTATAAAATCCTGATATATTTACGGTTACAGAAAACAAACTGGTTCGGCAAACGAACGTTTGGGAAATGAAACATTTGACCAAAAACTTTTTGACGAAACGAAGGTACGTACAGTTCCCGAGTCGCGTGAAAAAGCTATAAATAATATTATAAATTCGAAAGTTCGTGTGTAGGTTAGTTTTTAAGAATATAAATGAAATTTGAAACGGAGATAGCTTCTACTTTAGATTGACACATAAGCCTACCCATGCCGAAAATTTAAAAAGTTTTGGTGGGGATAATGGAAACGGTTTACGGCTATACGATAGAAGTAACTATAAATCATTTTATACTGCTCCTTAAATTTTTAAGTAACATCCAAATACCCGTTAGCATAAGCTATAAATAAGGGTGCACGCACACGAGTCTGATGACTAATTAGTTAACAAGTGCTCGGGGACACTTAATTACGTTGTAAGCGGTGCCATCGCTCGCCGAATACATTATTTTGTCAAGATCCCCTTGTTAAATAGTGATAAGTTGCTTAATTTATGGTTATATTAGGTGTGTATTTATAATTTGTACAAACTGCTTACTGTTTCTAATTAAACACCTAAGTAGGAAAAGAGCTCTGGTATTTTTAATGTTAACTTTTGAATTTGTGAGGTGTTTGGGTGTTTTTAGTATACCAGAACACATAGGTAATTCAAACAAATTTAAATAAATATTATAATTTTTTCAATGGCGTTTTGTTCTGTGTGTTGGCTTTAGACTCTTAGCCTTAAAAAAAGAAAACACTTTTGTTGGACTAGAGCTTAAAAACCGCTTTAGTCAGCATTTGCCCAGCATTTACAAGAACGAATTTTAGGCGCAAGCGAAATGAAGATAGTTTTCTAGTAAAAGAATTAAGACTTTTAAGCACATAACTAAAATCGCTTTCAAGATCAAAATGGTTTAAATTATTTCAGGACTTTATCGTATGTTACATTCAAAACTCTTAACCGGTCAAAAGTAGGTTTAAAATCAGTCAAAAGTGCCTCTGACTAAAGACGGCGGGTCAATGATAGTTGTGACTGAAAAATGGCTTGTAGGTAATACTTTGATTTAAAGTCTACCGTCAAAAGTACTTTCGACTGATTCGTAGTTTATATCTAAATCAAAGCTCTTGCAATTTAATTAGATTGCTGAAAATTATTACAACCTAATCTAAAAAGATTGATAAGCTTAGCTTTAATTTACTATTAAGCAGTATACGTTCAGTAAACTAGTCATTAGGATACATTTATATACTGAGAGGCTAAATATATATGCAGTAGCACAAGGTATTACAGCTATACGCGGCGGCTTTCAAGGGATCAAAACAATCACTTACACACAAGCCATTCAAGTCACACATGGACTTGAGACTAAGTACTGTATAGTTGATGATTAGACTTTATAAGTGTTACAACAAAGAATTATGCCTCTAGGAAACAATTATTATCTCATTTTCAAGAGCATACATGATTGTCATACCACTCCTAGACTATCCTAGATAAAATAACACATATCTTGTAAGTGTATAACTAATTGAAATTAATTAAGCTATACAGAAAAATTATCTACTACCATTGCTAGAAGGTACGTCTAGTTATAGCCAACTACAGAGGTTTTCAAACCTTTTTTAGCGGCCTCTTGTACCGCTGAACATTACGGAATGCCTTATTAAGCAACACCTGGTTTTATATTAGCAATTTTACAAAAAAAAGTTTCTTTACATTATTAGGTACATTTTCCGCTGAACCGCTTGCCTTACGAAGTCGAAATACACTGACAATAACTGACCTAACTAGAATCAGAATCAGAATCAGAATAATCTTTATTCAAGTAGGTTTACAAATAATAAACTCTTTTGAAACGTCATAGTAGCGACTTAGCCTAAATTGACTGCAGGTTCAAATCGCGACCGATCAGAGAAGAACCTGTAAGAAACTCTGTCGGATGTCTTTTTTTTTTTTCGACGTTCGCAACCTTTTGTCGTAAGGACTAAACATTTTATTACAAGCAATTCAGTCCCAAGCATTGTTATCATTAATATAGTCTTTAATACAATAATATGCTTTAGAAATTAGTTTACGCTTAACGTAACTCTTAAATTTATTTACTGATAGTTCAGTAACATTACTTGGGAGCTTATTATAGAACCTAATACAATTACCCATAAAAGAGTTTTTTATTTTATGGAGCCGCGTGAAGGGCACTGCGAGCTTATATTTATTTCTGGTATTAACATTATGTATGTCACAGTTCTTTCTAAATTTAGCGATGTTTTTATGAACATAAATAATGTTTTCATAAATGTATTGACTGTGCATGGTCAATATATTAATTTCTTTAAACTTATCTCTAAGCGAGTCTCTCTGGCCCATCTTGTAGACAGCACGAATAGCCCTCTTCTGCAGAACAAAGATGCTATTTACATCAGCAGCACTACCCCACAGTAAAATACCATATGACATAATACTATGGAAGTAACTAAAATAAACTAATCGAGCGGTATCTAAGTCTATTAATTGCCGAATCTTATTAACTGCAAAAACTGCTGAACTGAGTCTACCCGCCAATCCAGCAAGATGAGGACCCCATTGGAGCTTGGAGTCTAACGTTATACCAAGAAACACTGTATCATTAACTAGGTCTAGTTTGTCATTTTTAATAGTTACAGTAGTTTGACTATTTTTCACATTAGTAGTCATGAACTTTATACATTTCGTCTTTTTTCATTCAGTAATAAATTATTAACACTAAACCAATCGACTACTTTTGATATAGCATTGTTTACATCGACATTAAACTGCTGTTGTCGTTTAACTTTGAACACAAGTGACGTATCATCAGCAAACAATACTATATCATGGTTGTCCTTTATAAGGTAAGGTAAGTCATTTATGTAGATGAGGAATAAAAATGGACCCAATATTGAGCCCTGTGGTACGCCCATTGAGACCAATGACCCAGGTGATCGTACTCCATTCACGTCTACCCTTTGTATTCTCCCGTATAAGTACGTTTTTATTAAGTTTAGCGCAGTACCTCTAACTCCATAGTGGTGTAGTTTCCTGATCAATGTGTCATGGTTAACGCAATCGAAGGCCTTGGACAAATCACAAAAAATACCTAAAGCATCCTGTGACCCTTCCCAGGCATTAAAAATGTTTTTAATCAACTCAACACCAGCTTCGGTTGTCGAGCGACCCCGAGTAAAACCAAATTGTTTATTGTGTAATAAATTATTATACCGAAAATGTTCCGCTAACTGTGACAAAATCAATTTCTCAAATATTTTACTGAAAGTGGGTAGTATGGATATTGGTCTAAAATTTGTGGGGTCAAAAGTACTACCCGTTTTGAATAATGGAATTATCTTACTATGTTTCATAAGATCAGGAAACTCACCACAATCGACACAGTGATTAAATACGACCATTAAGTCAGATGCTATGACTTCAATTAAGGATTTGAGTACATGGACCGACACTCCCCAAAGGTCACTGGTTTTCTTTATATTGATTGAGTTGAATGCCTTAATTACATCCAAGGCAGTAACGCGCTTGAATTCAAAGTATATACTGCATTCAGGCACGTTATCTTCTAAAAGTACAATGGCAGACGCAGGCGAAGAGTTCAAGCACTTAGTCGTGGACACTGGTATATCGGTAAAAAACTTTTCAAATTCAATTGCGATATCTGGATTGGAATCTATTATTTTACCATCTACTTTTAAACGATAGTCGTTAATGTTCTTTTTTCGGCGACCTGTTTCTTCATTAATTATTTTCCAGGTCGTTTTAATAACATCAGAACTATTCAAGATTTTGTTACTTAAAAAATTTCGCTTAGTTATACGGCAGTCTATCTTGAATTGCTTAGAATACTGTTTGACATGTTCCTTAAACTCCTCACTCGCGTTATACCTCCGTTCCTCATATAGTTGATACAGTATTCTTCTACGCTTATGTAAGTCCGCAGTAGCCCAGTCACTGAAAACCTTTGCACCACCAACCACAACCGATTTGGATGTAAATACTGCGTTAAATTGTTTCATGAATGTGTGAAAGAATGAGTTGTACATGTCATTGGGTCCCTTATCAGTTGTTAGAAAGGGCAAATTATGCACTAGGTTATGTCTCATTCTTTCCACACGGTCTGCAGTTATTGGCACAAAAGTAATTTCTTTTTTTGGAATATTATTCGATACGGACTTGAATTTAATTAATTGACCCAAATGATCCGATTCCAGGTTGCTGATCACACTCTTACCAATAGGAATTAACTACATTTTAATAACTTTATTTTTCTACGATATCGCCTGAGTAGAATTCTTTTATATATTTTCCCACGGGAGCTTACATATAGATTCAAAAAATCTATATCCTTTCTTGAACGGAGCTCATTAGCTATCTTTATATCAACTTTTATCATTTGTTTTGCGGTTCAACCATCAACCCGTAACAGACAGATACTTTTGCAATTATAATAATAATAATTGGTATTGCTATGAATTTATATAACTTAAAAGGTATCGACATGATATCGTCCGCCAAAAGACGTCCACCATAGACGTTATGTCCCCCCACCACTATCTTACATAGGTTCTGCATAGGGGCAATCCATATTCGTCTTTAGGGTCTGCAACGTGTTTGCAGTCTTAAGATTGCCGTCAGGTGACCAGTGTGTTCGTTTGCTTTTTAAATCGCATACAAAAATGAAAGGTGCTAAGAGATCACTACTAGTACCTAAAGGTATTCTGAACCTTGGTTGAATAATGTAATTTATGTTGCAGTATGGGCGGAGACAGGCGAGTTCCGAGACAGCGGGCACTCGTCGCTAGCGTCGGGCGGTTCGGGCGTGGAACAACTGTACGCACCGCCGCGCCCGCGCCGCGACCGCAAGCACAATGACGACAGTAAGTGTTCACACACAAACCGCTGACGCGCAACACAACGTGCTGCAGCGGGTTTTCGTCAGTGAGCATTCACACACGAGCCGCTGGATATAAATATAACACAACACATAGAGTACATATACTTTGGCATTGGTTGTATTCCAATTTGTTTTAAGACATGAAATTATTGTGTTGTTAACGATACGGCCGCCTTTAGTGTCATTTGAATTTAAACTACTATAACACTATGATATGACAAGGGTGACTGTAAAATACAACTATATAACTATTTTTATTTTTAAGTAGAAAAAACAATTGATGGATAAAAACGGCGTATCTGTAATTACGGCTCTTTTATATATCGTTTTATGTTTTAAACCTTTACATTATAACATACCTAGAGAAATAATGATCTCAGGACCTTATCTCCCTCACAGTATCACGACCTCTAATCCATTTTATTAAATTATAATTATTATATTAATTTACGATATGGCCGCCTTTATTGTTAAGCGAATAAGAGCAGCCACAAAGTTAGCAATATGATAACGCTATGGTTTAAACCATAGTAGAATAGAGGCCAAGATAAAGATTTAAGAAATATTTTAACTGGTTGACAATTACGGGGTGTGCTTTAATAAGCTTTATTATAATTAATAGTTGCGAACGCGTCAGCTCAGAAAAGATGCATTGCAGTGAATTATAATTTCTTTATATATTTAAACTATTTGAGTTTTTTTAAGTCAATGATTTATTTCCTAACAGTAGCTTGAATTTTTTAATAATAACAACCAATCAGATTAGAATAAAACAGCGCAACTGCCGTAACAGCGACAATGTGACAAACTTAAAACTGAAAGCAAACTGCGGGCAGCGGAAATTAAACCTCACGCAAATAGCGTCGCGTTTATTCTAATGCCTTCACAAACACGACGCGAGCGCTTTCTCTAATTATGCATTTTTTGTTATTTTTATTCTGTGGCAATTTCACTTGGTACTGATTGATTTACTGGAAAGGCAAAATACTTTTGATATGTCATTCGCAGTATAGGTAGTTCCACGAGAGTTGAGGTGAATGATTACAAACAGCTACATGACGTACTGATTGCAAAAAAAGTTAATGAATGAAATGAGTAAGTGAATGTAAATATGAATAAAAACGTTTAATTACATCAATTATACGTTAATTATTGTATTATTTAAACTTTGAAGAGGTTAGATAACGTAATAACAAAGTAATGAAATATAGGTACAGACATTGTAACAGCTACATAAATAAAAACAAGGCAATTTATTACTTATTTTCTTTGGTTTCTACGATGAATATAATATTCGTACCTACGCATATCTGACCTTTATTTATTCATATATATAATTTATGTAAATAAATTCAGTCAAAATATTTTACTTTTTGTTTTCTTTGAAGTCGATGAATTGTTCTACATTATACTTAACAAAATAGTTTAAAGAAACTTTTCGGTATTTCTTGCAGTTTACTGTTGAACTTGCTATCGGTACAATATAAGAACAGTAATTTCAAAATTCCGCTGTCATTACATGAAAACTTTGTTGTGTGCGTGACCTCAACTCGCGTGAAACTACCTATAAGGTAAATAGGTATACTGAAAGTTTTTTTATGTGCTCCATAAATCTCACATATTTTTCACTTTTTTAACATTCACTAGCTGCTTTCTCCAGTTTTCCTTCTGCCTGTTCTATTATTAAGTTAAAGAACTCAATAATAAAACAGACTTACACAAGTCGACCTATTTCCAACCCCTTCTTATTTTCTTCTATTCTTGTACCTACTATAAATGTCATTCTAATTGAATATTAGTAATTTTTAGAGTGATATGTCGTTGTTTTTTTTTCTTACAAAAAGAAAAAAAACGAAAGAATATTATATTATATTCTTTCTGGATTAAGAGAAAAAGAAACTATATAATATTGGACATTGCGCTTGAAAATATCTGTTACGTTGTAATGCTAGTAATCTATTTAAAAAAAGGTTTATTTCTGAACCAAATGCTAGCTAAGACATTATTGGTGGTCACTATAGAATAGACTGCTTGTTGAAAGCATATGCACAAAGTCTTGACGATGCGGCTTATCATGCCTTGTTTCAAGTTAGATTCGTACACCAATAAGTGTCATCAGTAACAACTATCCGACTAGTTACATTAGCTCATTCACTGCCAACAACAAGCGCTTGTGAGCTATTCTGACACGTTTAAGCGTCGGGTGGCCAAATATCAAACAAGTTATCAAATAGAGTGTTCACCAGTGAAGTGGCCGTGTTCCGATATCGGTAACACATGTTCCTGTGCTATTTGCTCGGCGGTATCGGTCGGTACGACGCAAAGGTTGTGCCGTTTGATGGATGGGTCGGCGATCCACAAAGCGTATCGGCGATAGCCGCTATCACTCGGTACCGGTGCCCTTATCGCCCGAGTTCCACCGGTAGCGAGCTTAAACCTAAACCGTAATCCCACCTTGCTCATTATTCGCCAATGAGATTGCTATGGAACAGATTGATGGCTTGAATAAAGTCGAAATTAACGAGATATGTGATGTTACGTAATACATTGGAGAAAACGGTATATTCATTTTAGATTGTGGAAGAATTCCCAGTACACGAATTTACTTAACAATGCCACAATTTTAAGGTTATTATGCAACTCGCCCAGTTCCTCCCTTACGCTAGGCTCTGTGTTTTTTATGCTTTACAATATTTTACATCGTTTAAAAGAATTAAGCGCACAGACTGACAAAAATAGCAACTTTGTTTCGTACTATTAGGAGATTTCGGTGTAGGATTAAATTGTTGTTTGTAGATGTTAAGATGCTATAAATCTTAAGTGAAGATTTTCACGATGAAATAATAACCCTAGTACATTAATAATGTACGACCTCAATTTTCAAATGAACTGTTTATTGAGTCTTCGATCAAGATAAGCATCACAATAAATTTGTTACCCTTAATCCGATAAGTGTAATAAATAATAGATAGGTATTACATATGAAAACAAATTGTAGACTACAATATCGAAGATAGCCTTGAGGTTTTTTTTACAGTTGATTTATTTAATAAGTTTTATCTAATGAACGCATTGTGTAAATATTCGTATCAAGTTACAAAACTATATTATGTATGTATGCATATTTTTGAGACTAGTGATGTATATTTAATTTGCTTTATGCTCGTACATTTGTAAACGTTTCGGTGGTTTAAATCCGATGAAGATAGATTTAAACGTCCTAATTATAGTTAAAAAATCATCGCTTTTTACTGAATATTGATGTATCTATTTATTTTATGGAAAGAAAACACGACCAAAAAAACTGTCCTATAATTAATTATTATCTCCCTAATAACCCGCACGAATGCATATCTCCAGAGGGGAGTGATGTTATTACATCAATTGAGATAGCGTTACCAATCAGGCGCATATTGGGTTTAGCCGAAACCTCTGTGTCAATGCGATAAGGATAGCTATTATAGCATAATATACATATGTACGTGATCATACGCTATAAGCAAATGAGGGATAGGTAAATTAATTATCTTGTCAAATTCATGTTGAAATTTTGGAAAGTGCATTTACTTTTTTGTAGATTTGATGTCGACTGTTGATTGATATATAAGTCAGTTAGGGCAAATAAAGATCTGGAATATTCAACAGAAATGCTATTCCAAATTTATTTGAACTGAAAAGCATAATGTTTTGTTTATGTCAAGAACGGGCAAACGAGAAATGGGAACGAATTAGGCATTTAATCGTAGTCCTAGATCAACGTAATATTAATTTTCAGATTGCATATTTCTATATAGATCAGTTCAGGTAAAGGAAACAAACACTCTCGTAATAAAGTTCCATGTGCAGTTGTCGTTTTACGTATAACATTCACTAAAATATACTATTTACGAACGCCATTACATGAAAATGTTGCCAGTATAATGTTTTCTGTTCATATAACTGGTTTTTCTCGTTCAAGATTTCCTTCCAATTCATTTATTGTCACCAATCTCCGATATAATGGCCATCCCTCTTTTCAGAGCTAATATTTTTTAAACGGTTTCGGTTAATTCGATGGACGATTTCATAAAACCTCGCAAATAACTATTCCGATTAAACTAGGTTTTGTTTAAAAAAATGCGATGTCAGAGACAGATACAGAGAAACACATGTTAAACTTTTAACAGCCGATATTACATTGTGATTTCGTAATAGCGCATAATAACAAAGTCACGAAAAAATCATTATATTACACCTAAACAAAGCACGTGATGACCATTGACTCCCAAATTTACAGTGTCGTAAAAGTATTAAGAGTCAGTAAGCCGCGCATTAGTGCGCTACTGACGATTACTTAATCATTGATAATGTTCCGGTTATTTTGATACTGTTTTATTTATAGGAGTTTATTAAAAAAAAAACTGTAATATTTTTATAAACTCTCTAAAACCCCGACAGTTTTAAATTGATTGGTAGCCATTGTACGGAGTTAGTACAGTTGCCATCATAAATATCGAAGCAGCCAAGGAGCTCAAGAATAATTAAGCGTGTCCTACAGCCTTTTTAAAATAGAGTTGAGGTCAGGTATTTTAGACCACCTGTCTGCTTCGATATATTTAATGGCGACCTAGGTGGAGTTTTATTAAAGTACGACCAAGGTTGAGACACGCGAGAGCACGCAATTAATGTGTAAGGACGGGTCAACGTAGGCTTGTCGGTAAAATGAGCGACACAGTTTTTCCAGAGATTATTTACACTGTAATTCGTATTATAATCATTTTAGTAGCCATTTTAGTTTAACCATCTAGAGACTGAGCTTTGAAATACCAGTGACGAATATCCAAAAACCCATTTTTAGAGCTAAAGTAAGTACCTATTTAACTCAACGGCCACACTTAGAGACAGTTAATGACGATTAAGGACTGATTTTTTGATCAGTAGTGATTAAAATTTGAACATCAAATCGGCAATGTGACACATTTGGATCAGATTTAACAATTAGTCGGTCCTTAGGGCGTGTTGTTTAATCAGTAGTTAAACTAAGTAATGATTAAATCTCAGGGAAATGTGTCCAATTTTCAATATTTTTTTCGAAATTAAACCATAGTTAATTTAACTACTGATCAAAGAACTCAGCCTTAGTCACGATTATTTAGTCATAAGAATGGAAACGAATGAGTTAATTATCTCTAAATGAATATCTCTGAGTTTAGATCAGAATCCGACATTTCCATTCAGAATGGAGTTCTTGTTATCGAATATGTTAAAACATAACATCACTAATTATATGCTCAATTGTAATGCAATGCGATCGGTCCTTCTAACGACACTAACAATTGCAATTTAAACATTACCGCCCCCTCCCCCGTTACTTATAAACATGGGGTAGCTTTAGTGTTTTGTCACTTTAACGTCATGTTTGACCTGCTGCTGTAATCTGTCAATTGCGTTAAGACGATAAGGTACTAAATAACGTATGCGCTACTTATAATAAGGCTGACCGTACATTACCCCCTTACTTATAAAAGTGGAATAACCGTGGGGTAGCTTATGCCATGCTTTGTCACTTTCGGTCAGATACAAATGTCACAATTATAAATAAGGACAAAGCATGGCATAAGCTACCCCACGGTTATTCCACTTTTATAAGTAAGGGGGCAATGTACGGTCAGCCTTATTATAAGTAGCGCATACGTTATTTAGTACCTTATCGTCTTAACGCAATTGACAGATTACAGCAGCAGGTCAAACATGACGTTAAAGTGACAAAACACTAAAGTGTACCTTATTATATGTAACTAACTTATACCCGCAACTCCTTCCACACCAGCGCCGTAACGGTGCCCAGGCGCAGACCCTAGAGGGGCGCAAAAATTACCAGACCAGTAAACGTAGCAATTTTTTCTGGTTTTTATTGACTCGAAATGTATACATACATACTTACACACATAACATCACGCCCTCATTCCCAGAGTGGGGTAGGCAGAGCTACAGCAATACTAACAACTCTAAAAAGACTTGTTTAAAATTCTGTAACTACATTTTGCATAATCAAGCCAAGCAATTTACTAGTGTATTAGTGACAAGTTCCAAGCCCATCGCCTAAGAGTACCACAAACCCTTATTATCATTGTTTAAATTTTGCTCCATTATATTTCATTTTATTATATTTCTAAAGGCTCTCGGGTTTGTACCTCTCTCTAATTCGCACTCATACGCTCTAATGCGAGTCAATTGCCTTTAGCCGGTAATTGTTTTAAGACCTCTTTCACTGTATAAAACAATTTCACATCATATCCCACCAATACATTTATTACATTGCTGTAACAATGCTATGTCAATTTGATTGTGGGGAGCGCCAACGTGGATTGAAGCGAGGCCTCACATGTTCCAACGTAACGTCTGTCACCTTGCCACGGTTGCGAAAGTGTTAGACACCAGTTCATAACGGTTTCCACCACTAACGTACCTCTCTGTCCGCAGACTCCCGTCCGCTCAACGAAACGACCATTAAGACCGAATCAACCACCCCAGGAGTAGGTCCCGACGACCAATCGATGGACGACAAAGGCGACAAAAAGAACAAACGGCAACGACGACAGCGGACGCACTTCACCAGCCAACAACTGCAGGAGTTAGAAGCCACATTCTCGAGGAACCGGTATCCAGACATGTCCACGAGAGAGGAGATTGCTATGTGGACCAATCTTACTGAAGCTAGAGTTAGGGTGAGTCATCTTTCGCTTTTAGGGATACTATATTCCCGAGTGTTTTGTTGCTGGTAGGCAATGTGAAACGGTTTCTTCGATATAAATAAATAAATAAATAAAGACATTTATTGAATACTTAAAACTTATAAGACATATGAATAAAAATAAATATCAACCTGCTCATGCTGGTGAATCGGTAACTCATGACTTCATCGAATTTCAATTCATCGAATGTATCATTTCATCGAACGCTATTTTCTGCTGAAACCATAATGTTTTCAGATTATTAAGTAGGTTACGTTAGGTTAAATGTTTAAGATACTCTGAAAACATTATGGTTTCAGCAGAAAATAGCGTTCGATGAAATGAAATTCGATGAAATGATTTATTCGATGAAAAATGTTTCGATCAAATGATAGACACCCTGATGAATCATATACCTACACTGTAGGTGTATACTCGTATGATATGGAGGTCCTACAGTCCTTATTAACGTCCATCCGTCTTCTCTTCCCTATTTTGGCAAAGCAAAACGACCTATAACTCTTAGGATAAGATTGTAATGTCAAATATTAACCATGGTGGAGACAACCTACTACGGCCTAAGGAAATTTGCAATCGTTTTTCTTGGAGTTAAATAAGTTTTCAAGAATCCACCATTGCATGACATTCAAAACTGTAGATATTTAATAATTAGTCATGGAAAAAATATTTGAATCTTTTATTACTTGTTGCTAATGTCAAGAAATTAGCGAAGTACTCTTGATACGATTCATCATCATCATCAGCCGACAGACGGCCACTTTTACACATAGGCTTCTTCCAAAGAACTTCATGATGGTTGACTTTGTGCTCCTAGAATCCATGTAGAGCAAGACAATTGCCGTTTACCAACAATCACCGTGAAACTTTCACTTTTTGTCGCGCGCATAATCCCACGTGTTTAGACTAATCGGCGCATCCGGCGCGCCTCCGGTATTTTTGTGCCGTCCGACGGAACACGGGATCCCTTAATCCGTGAGCATTTCAACCGTCTATTTCGGTCTTCTCATAATCCCGGCTTAAGACTGATCGCACCCACACTCACTGTCAATAGTTCTGAAGGCCTGTTACAGATTCTGCGGCGGGGACCGTTCTATTTACAATGTTTTCTGGGATTCATGGAATACTTCACGGTTTCTTTGGCATGCGGATTTAACGCGGGTTAATCCAAAAACGTTTGCTTTTCGTAAAATGTTACATGGCCGGAGATCGTAAAACAAAAGACAGACGACGAAAACACTATTGCATGGAGATTTGTTACGAAAAACACTACTGAATACTGGATTAAGCCGTCGCTAGTCGAAGATTTTTTCGAGATTTTATGTTGGGCTTAAAACAGGCTATCAGGGTCTCCATTCCGCTTTGTCTGAAACCTTTATTGTTTTCAAAGTCTTATTGCTTTTTTACGATACGGTCCCCTTTGCTCTTAAGTTAATAAGACCATATCACAGCAAATTAATGTGCGTTATCGCCTTAATTTCGAATATAGGCCTGTGCCTATTGTATTGTAGTAAAACATGTGTTTTACTACAATGCAACAATAGCTAAGAATTCAGATGAGTTGATTAGCGATTACTATAATTAAAATACAAGTACCTACTTTGTGTGTGAACATTAACTTTTAGTTCAAACAAAATATTTACGACCGACGTCATGCTGATTTCATTCAATGGCTATTAAGAAAAGCTCTACAAAAAGTCTCAAATTAATGTGTAAAAAATAATATCTAAAATGTAATAATAAAGTCTAGTCTAGGGTTAAACTATATTAATAGTCGTTAAATTTTAATCGACTCTCGGTTAATATGTTTCCTCATACACTGATAGGTGTAAATCGATACTTTCGACTTGGAACCCAGTCCAGACTCACGCTTCAAGTAGAAATTAATTTTAAATGCAATTGACCGCGTGTGTTCTTCAAAACATTGCTCTTGGGCGCAGGGTTGTCTTCATTCAAAACAATATTATTACTGAAATTCTCTTGTTATTGTACAGTAATAACTTGGCAGAATAACGAGCGGATGGAGCCAATATAGAATGATACAGTTTATCATTGCTGAAACTGATCTCAGAGTTTCATTCATCGCTTCAACATACTTCTGTTACATCTATCTACAGGATGCTGGTATTTGTCGATTCCCAAATCAAAACGATCGTATTCCTTAACTAAATCTAATAAATACGTGACGATCATGGAGAGCTAAATCCAAATATTTATATTTCTCTGTCACAATAAACTAGTTATGAAGAAAATTGAATCGATAAATTACTTTATGCAAATTTGATACTTATGAAATGTATTAATTTATTGAATTTAATTAAAATTTGGAAATATATCATAACGTCCTTAAAGAAAACAATTGTTGTTACTACAATTTTAATCACTGTAGTGAAATAGCGTCTGTTTTTTCTTGAAATTCAAAATTAATCGATTTAAACTTATCATTTTAAATTAAACTTTACGAATTGTTTCCGACACCCCTGATCCTGCGCGGGATTAGCGCTCCTCGATAAATCCTCAGCGCGCGCGCCGATAAATCGACCGACATTATTTTTGTACCACAGACGCACAATAATTTAACACCAAATTTAAGACAAGCTGTTTTCAATCCTATGTCTTGACGCTTAGTGTTGTAAGATTTTGATATTAAATTTTGACTTAAAGCGTTATGCTATTAAATTACAGATTCTTATTCTCATTAGGGTCATTGCCTGCTTATGACTCAATTAGCAGCAGTAAAATATGACCAACAAACGATTACTGTAAAACGTTTGAGCCAAATTATTGAGTGTGGAATTTTATTTACCCTGAATAAACTAGCTTGGAGGTCTTAATAACACCGTGTGTCCAATAATCGGAAGTATGAATGAAAGATACACAATAAAAAAAACTTATACAATTCATCTTTCCCACTTAGTTTTTAACCATATCGATATCATATCGGTAACGTTATGCTAGTTCTTATTGAATATGGGAAAAAAACCGAGCAAGAGCATGTCGGACTATGCTCAGTGTAGGGTGACGAAACAAATACAATAAATGGTTATAACCCAATAAAACACTTACTACAGACTTAAAATGTAAAAAATACGATGTGAAAAAGGGCGCCAGCCGTAGACCATCTTCATGGCGCTTACATCCTTCTGTAGAGAAGCGCAGGTTATCGGCAATAACTCAAAAAATGTACCTATATCCGATCAAGTCGAAACATTTTTTTGTTAAAAGTATTTATTAAGCGTTACCTTTGTAATTTTTTTCAAATGTTTTGCATATACAGTTCGAAAGATAAAGGGTGTTGGATTTATGCAACTTTCGGAGCGATTACTACTGAAATTCAATGCAATTCAATTCAAATTTTTTTAATAAAATAATTAGATGTCAGCACAACATTCACTTTATCAACAAATTGCCTATAAACTTTTAAGTGTTTTTAAAAGAACTAAAAATATGTGCCACACATAGATATTTTTGGCATTTTTGCTAGCCCTATAAAATCAAAATTGTTTCGAAAGCAAGGCAAACTAAATTGATGTGGAACATTTTGGTAAACTTTTATAAATAGTCAAAGTGAAATCAAAGGCGGGTAACAGGATAAAGTTTGCACAGCTTTAATTGTTGATAATTGCTGCGTTTCCCATTAAAAGTAACAAACCTCTACCCAAGATCGTGTGAGAGGCTAAAACGGCTTCTATATTATTTCGTCTCTATGTCCACCGCACTGCATTACAAGGAGGCATTTAACGTAGGAAAAATAAAGCTCACCAATTGATGAAGTTCTTTTTTAAATCAAGTATATTAAACATATTGTTAAACTACAAATTAAAAACTTACTTAAGCAATTTAAAAGAACACGTTCGTCAACTTTTACTTTATCTCGCTTTTTCTACCCAAAATTTAATTTACACAGTTTTTGCCCCACGCATGTTTCGTGGAATTCGCAAAGGGCGTCGATTCCAATCGACCGTGAAACAGCGCGTGACACATCTCATTCGGGAGTGTTTTCTCACGTATCAAATTCGAGAAATTTTATGGCATGGAAAATGGAAAAGAAACCTGGCCACTTGATGATTATTTGTATTGATATTTATTTCCCTTCTTAAAGGTATAAGTGCGTCATTGTACATATTAATCTTAAATTAATATACGAACTTACATGTAATTGGTATTTTGTACAGTGTTTTACATACATATACTTGGCCATGTCTACGTTAATGCGTCGTCAGCTGAATAAATTATCACGAGGATTATTTTAAGCCTATATTCAAAATTGTTTGAGTAATATGGTTGCCGATTGTTTTAAATATCGCACTTACTCTTTGTTAGCCAAAATATGAATAAAATTAAAATAAATCTACTACAATCATCAACATTTTTGGTTGAGACAACATCCAATTACTAAAGCTTAAATTAGGCCAATCAATTGTTTTATAATTGATCTCTGATGGGCCGCGTCAGGGCCAGTACTAATAGAACTGAAGATCATTGCCTTAAGAATGGGCTCTTCCATCTTGAAATTTCGGGTGGGCGTTGTAGCTGTGTTGTGATAGTGGGTGATTCTCTTAACACAGCGCTGCGTCGAATGTAATGGTGAAAGTTTATCCGGTAAGTTTAAGTAGTCCCGTCGGAGCGTACAAAACACATTTTAGCGCGTGCCTTCTCAATTAGGCAGCAGAGCTCGGTCGCCCAGCGGATCTTTACCTTTGCGTTCGACGCAGCGCTGTGTTAAGAGAATCACCCCCCTGGACGTTCTCAGGCATGGGTAAAAATATGTCTATGGGTATAAATATGATGTCGATATCGATATTCTAAGTTTTTGTTTACAATTTGTTTTATGTAAAAATAATTATACAAAAATGAAACATTTTTACTATGTATTCCATGACTATCAATGCCATCAGAAGCAGAATCCGCTATCAGTAGAACAAAAACACTACGGTTGCTATATCACAATTGTTCAAAGTTGAATTTAACTTTTTTTAATGTTTCGAGGTGGGTGACGGCTATGAATTTTAAAAATCTGACGATAAGTGTTTTTTTTATAAGCGAATAACACCGCTTGAAGGGAATTAGAGTATAGATATATCATGATCACGCAAATAGTTGTTTGTTTATGGTTGACTATAAGAAGATAATGGGTCCATATATATGTGTAGACTCATCTGTTATTAATGCTCATTTCCCGTATTATTTGCTCTCAGTTCCGTTATCGCTCTCATTTTTGTTTTTTGGCTACACCGTAGATATCCTTTAACCACGGCAGTTTAATAGCACAAATAGCTTTTTGGAGAAATTCAACTAAAAAGATATCGTTCAATCAGCATCATCCCCTAAAAACACTGTCAAAAACATGTTGTAAAGGGTATTTTATATTTTGTTACCTCCTGTCTCTTTTATCCTGTATTTTCTGGCCAAATCAAAATAAGTGCCGGGGTACGATTCGAGTTTCAACGGTGGCAAAAAAGTCACGATTTTCGAAATAACCTAATATAGCAGAGTTTATTTATACAGTATGATGTTTTTACGTTTTGAGTGGCAATATTTACATTTGTGATCATACATGCAGTTTTTAACTGTCAAAACAAACAAAAAAGGAGCTCTTAAAACTTTTTTCCACACCTGTAAACTCGTTTATAGATAAAACCCGCGTGCAATGCTGCTGACAGCCGCTGTGGCACGTAACATTATTTATTTTACGTGAAAAGGTTTCAGGTTTCAGGTTTCAGTATTTTTTTAAGCGCTGTCTGCAAGCCTGCAAACAGTTTAGCAGTTTTTGCTTTTTGTGGAGATCAGTAATGGGTTTTGTAGAGAGTATGCTTTGATTGAAATTCTGGTAGCTACCTTAATGTAGTAAAGCATGGTAGTTAGTTCGGTACATGGAGCTGCGAATGATGACGTATATTAATTATTTTGGCTTTATATTCAGAGTAAAGATTCTAGGCACGGAAAGGGAGAGGGCTATAGCAGCCACATATCTCTTTCCATGACACTTATTCAAACTTCGGCCTCAGGTCTGATTGAAATTATAATTAGCTTATTTTAGATGACAATTAACAGCCGTTATTTACACACGTTTTCGCCTTAAACGATTTTATTTTTTAAGTACAAATTAACCTAGTCCCAAACTAAGCCCTAGGCTTGTACTAAATATGGGCACTAGACAACGATAAACTTACGTAGAAAAACTAGCTGTATCCTGCGAATTCATCCGCGTAGAAGTCGTTAATCGTTTTTTTCTCAGGAACCGTTCAATTTTTCGGGGTAAAAAGTACCTACTCTATGTCCTTCTTCAGTATTCAATCTATCTCCATATTCAATTTTATATAAATCGGTTCAGCGGTTTATACGTGAAAGTGTGACAAACAGATGGACAGAATTACTTTTACATTTATATTATTAGTATAGATTAATAACTAGAATTAAAATATCTTACTTTTCGTTATCAAAGGAAACATGCAAATTAGGCAGTTATTAATGTAACGTGAAACAAAGAGTTGTAAATTTAGCTTCAGTACAGTTTGACCATTCACATTTTTGCGGTTGATGTGCACGTTTGTCTAAGTATTCTCGTGATATTTTAGAATAAAATACATACATTAACTGTATTAACATTAATTCAGCAGTAATAACCTAATGCAACTAAGTCGTGGTAATCTCGCTGAGAATTTGTAACAGCAAACAGCAAGGAAGTTCAATTGGTTTACCGCGCGAAAGTTCATGCTTCTGCCAAGCGCTTGAAAACAATGGAACTTTGACTTTAACATAGAGGATTACAGTTCAGTTTGGAATCGGAAATCAAAGCGTTTGTGGATTACTATTGGTTTTAAGTTTATGCTATTGCTGTGAGTAAAGACATAAGTGCCTATAAAAAGCTTTGTCTATTGTCTATAGAAATGAACATCTAGGGCCCAAATTTTCGCGTTAATCGAAGTATTTAAATAGTTCTTTACTCGTTTTTTTTAACTCATAATTGTGAACTGTTGAAATTTCGTGAAAATAGAATAGACGATCGACCGTGTTTAAAAGCAGTCAGTTTAAATTCCAGTATCTATTACTTACCCTACTTAGAATTGTAACTTATTAAGATCCAAACTTCCAACAGGAAGTCGGGCGATTGCTGTGACAATCCGTGTCAATAAAATGATACAATTCAACACTTCCACGGTTGTATAAAATAACTTTTCTAAAGTAAAAATAATATCTAAGAGTAAAATCAACATCCCGATCAGCTAATAAATTTTGATCAGGCATTGATTACTTAAAACTTTTTTACCGTTTCATTATAATACTACACCGTCTGACAAGTCACCACATACAAAAGACAACATCAAGTGCAGTTTTATATATTTTTTGTAATTATGGGAATTAGTGCAATATCCAAACTATAACATCTCAATGGTACTATACAGGATGGATAGAACTATGAAATATACACGTATTAATTAAAGATCATTTTAATAACATTACCAGCACATGCCTTATTTACTTGTTACTGTACCGACCACAACAGGTAAATTACAACAACATAAGGCAATAAAGAATATGAATATGAATATATCAAAAATGTTTCCTTAAGTTCAATGTTTTTTTTGTTTTCCTTTCTGTGTCTTTTGTACTTTCCACCCTGTATAAGTGGGCTGTGATCTCTATTGCTTGGGCTGTGATATCTCTTGTGTGTGCTGCGTAGGCTGCCTCGTGTCCAAAGTCATTGTAAGGTGACACGCTCCGTAAGCCAGTAGCGCGGGCGCTGCACCGCGGGGTGCATTTAATATCGCAGGGCTCTAATCTAGTGCGGAGATAAATCAAACTGGTTTGTTCCGGTTTGGATTGGCCGGAGTCATAATGGTTAGAAGTGTTAGGACTGTGGTTATAAGGGCCGTTTGATAACCCTATGATTGTATAGTTGACTAGTGTTGATTAGTTTAATAATAGTAACCGGGAGGATTTAGTTCAGCCTAGAAATGTTTAAAAAAAAAGATCTAATATTTATTCGTGACAAACAGAGTAACGAAAAGGAACAAAGTACCTGTTGTCACGAAATGGTTCCAACTCATTATTATGCTGGCATTAGAGTCAGCGCTGGATTTCCGTTAGAACCATCTAGTAGTAAAGCTCTTTTTTATGTTTTTATTTAACTTGTTTCGATCGAAACTCTTTCTGATCGTTTAAACGGCTGGAGCGGTTTTTCACTACAGAAAATTCATATCATCCTGTAAATGTCACCCTAAAAACAAACCGTAGGGTGTTATAAATTTCCTTAAAAGGAAATTAGAAAAAAAACTTGAAAAGTAACTCTTTATTTTGGCTAGTCAATATAAAAACTTATTTATTTAAACTGAGAACACTTCAGAATAGTCTTCAAACGAAGTAACAACACGCCGTGACAGCCCTATTCACGGGCGTCGATTCGCAGTTTATTTCCTCCATCCGTTTATATGAGCGCCTGTTTATTTGACTCCAGAATAGTGATTTAACCACTCCTTCTACACCAAACTAGTCCTTATAACCTGGACCAAAGATCGGTTATTGTGAGACTTGAAATAAGGCGCACCAGTTCGCTTAGAGCGTTATTTGATTGATGACGCTAATAAAATGGCGATTACAGTTTAATTTAAAATTTAAGGCAATTTGGTCCTGTCTGACCGTAATATTATCAAATTCACCAGTAGAGTTAATTTGCGGACCCTGGCTGACAAGATTTTCTATTTAGATGGACAATTCATCATCGTTTAGGGAGCCGCGTGGTCACTTTGGAGGGGTGATTCCACCATGTCATTATTATAGGGAGACATAACAAGATCATAGAGAAAAGTCACGTACAAGTCTCTTGTCCTCAATTTTGGTTTCTTGTAGTCGTAATTAAGTCTTCTCTATTTAGTGGACTCTCTTTTTCTTCTCTATAAATTTAAACGATGTATGTCTCCTTAGCGGGACCGAGTACAGCTGCGGTATAGGTGAAAAACTTAAGTAAAGGACCTGTTGTATGTTTAGTGGTGGTAGGGCCCTGTGCAGGCTCCGTCCGGATCGCTACCACCATCTTATCCATTAACTACCCGCCAAGCAACAGTGTTCGCATTGTTGTGTCCCGGTGTGGGGATAAGACAACCGGTGAAATTACTAGCATAGAGGCATTCCATCGTAGTCCTCAGGGTTGGCAACGCATTTAAGGTCTTAGGATTATAGTCTTGAGGATTCAAATATATATGGGTCTCAGATGCCACTTAACATCAAGTGGCCTGAGTGCTCGTGTGCCTTCTCCTTAACATAAAAAAATAAATGTAGTAGTGTACAAAAATAATATGGAGGTTTCGTCTTATTTCAAATATAGAATGTCGAACGATCTATACAGATGTGTTACAGCTACATACGACAGGTAATTAACTTAAGTTTTAAAATTATACTCTCCTGTTAATCCTGAGCGGTGACTTAAAAGAGGCCTCGGGGTCGAGGATGTTAAATAATGGACGGTAACCTACACAGATGTAGGTTACCGTCTTTCCTGTGGACACACCGAAAGTTAACGTTTTTAAGGCCTAATTTTCTGACTAAGCCCATTCCTGCAAAAACGCTGTCAGGACAAGTTTAGACCTATCATATAAAAACATAACTTATATGCACACAAGCTTTTAACTATTGGCCACAGGAGAGACAACTTTTGTTTTTAAGAGTGTGTATGACCCAGAAAGAAAGAACAAATTACAAAACAACTGATTGACCTAGTGCCAGACAGTGAAAAATTAAAGAGTGAAAGATCATGATGATAAATGAAATATTTAAAAGGTTTTGGTGCCGCTCTTATTAAGATCGCGAAACCTTTAACAAGCACAGTAGCTGCACATAACCCGGCTTTTTCCGAAGTCGCTGAATATCCAATAGAAGATTTAGTTCCCATCAACAATAAAGGTCTCCTCTTGCTTTTCTTCTTTCTTTTCCTCTAACGGACTACAATTATTTACCGATAAAAAAAAATACTACTCAACGGCAACGGGTACGATTCCTGCTTTTGGTCAATATACAAAACAATCTAACCCTTATCGTCATAAACGACTAGAATATTGAATATAATACGCAAGAAACATTAATATCGATTTCGGAAGCATTAAAAATTGTCCCTCTTCGGGACGGAGGGTCACCGCCGGCAATAATATATTTAAAGGATTAGTCGGTTCGTAATATCGCGACCCTCCCTGCCGCTACCCTCTCTGCCCTACCTCTGCCTATTCAAATAATGGAAATTATTTCCACATATGTGCACCTAAATAAATATCATTCTGTTGTCATTATTGAGCACCCCTAAAGTTTCTGTGGAGTTATTTCGCTGGTTCGCGGTTGCGTTGGGAAACGCGGTTTGTCAATGGCTCATGATTCTCGTCAATGTGGTATTCGATATGTTTATAGCATCGCAAAAGGCTTTATTAATATTGTTTACATAAAACATGATAACAGGGCCTCTATTCAGGTGCGTTAAAACGATATCGTGTTTGCCACGTTTAAGAATCATTTATGTCACAGTCGCCATTACTGTAAATGACAAAAGAGTTATCAAAACGTTGACAATACGGAAACAGGTCAAAAACGATATCATTATATCGCAGTTGAATAGAGGCCCTGGCTGGAATTCTACAAGGTAACACGATATCGTTTTAACGCACCTGAATAGAGGCCCTGTGCATTGCTTTCATTTTTTTAAATTATGAAAATAATGTCCGTATGGTGGATGAGGTTGTAATTGTTTGAATGAACTATACACATTTTTCATTTACTATTATCTGGGAACGTAATCAAATGGGATGTATAAACGCTCCTAGTTTCAGCAGGTTGTGGCATTATTTACGAACGTCATAAGTTTTTTATTATGCTCAATATTAAGTTTCGTACGGTGGAATATTCATGATTTTATTCAGTTTTTATGCTAAAATTACCGCTAACAGTCATAATAATTGTATCGTTCTTAATTCTCGAATTGTCAATGTAACGGGCTTATAACTCACAAGAGTAAAAGAGCAAACATGAAATACCTGCGGATGCCACCGCTCACGCGAATTTGTGAAATTTATGTTTTGAAAAACAAACGATTGTATATGGGGTGGAAAGCGTTTATGTTCACTTAACCGAGGATGGGGGGTATTATTTAGTGGTTCGGCTCGGTGCGTCACTGAGTGAGACAAATACCGCCGGGAAGATATTTATTGCACAGCCTGGATCGGGATTTATCGTGGAGGTGAGCCGATCGATCGCTAGGCACGGCGAGTTATCTCTACTTACAGCAACTTATCACCTTGCCCGTCAATGTATCGACCGTCGCGACAGGCTGACAGATGAGCAGCGTTTGTGGACTCTTCACTGCATTGTTATACTTTAGGCAATGTTAAATAAATCAATAATAAACTTCACGGGACCATGTCATACAAATTGAGCTAGTCCCAAAATAATAATAAATAATATAAGAGTTCTTGAAACGTGTATACAAATATTTTTAAACAGTTTCGTAAAAAATATTTAGCTATCTACTTAATATTAAACGTAAACTTCAATCACAAAACAAGTATAATCCTTAAAAATCCGGTCAAGTGCGAGTTGGATTCGTGCACCGAGGGTTCCGTATATACTTATAAGAATGTAAAATTGTATTGAGGGACGAACTTGACTTTTCCGTTGAAAAACTGTTGTCTCCATACATCGACATAGGTCGCGATTAGTTACCCAACTGCATAAAAGTTTGCAATCGCAAAATGTTTTTTTTTTTGTGTTGTAACTAAAAATGTACGGTTTTCGCAATTTTTCTTTTATCTGTGCTATAAGACGTTGCTTCGTACCAAATTTCAACGTTCTGAGTTCACGGGAAGTACCCTGTAGGTTTTGATTCCCTTGCGATTGTCGAAATTTTGCGGCATAAACGGCTGTATCTTTTGATTGCGTTGGCTTAGAAGTTTGATTTTTACACAGCTCCAAGGGACAGTAGACCTAAGTATTTGCTATAAATTCCAGTTTGATACCTTTACGCGTTCCTGAGAAAAAGGGTCTTGACAGACAGACAGATGGAAGGACGGATGAACAAGTGATCCTAGAAGGATTCTGTTTTTTTCTTTCGAGGTACGGTACCCTAAAAATAACTGCTTTTAGCGTAGCCAGAATGTCTCCTTAATAGCTTTCGTACATGAGTTTTCGTCGCTTGTAATGTTTTCTGTCTGTGACGAATGGTAGAGTGACGGAAGAGCATAAATCACCAGTTATCTGGTGACGCGGCTTGCTGTACCGACCCGGGACGTGTTTCTTAAAGTTCCTAAACAAGTGCAAGCAATGCAGAGTAGGGTTATCATGAGATATGGAATACAAAATAAAATAATGCTTTTATTTTGATTTTTTAAATTTGAATGTACCGATCGATAGCAACCGATCAGTGGTGATCTTTGGGCAAGACCAGTGAGTTTATGTCCAGCAGTGAATGTCTTTTAGGATGAATGGTGAAGCAAACCCACTCAGTTCATGTATCTACTAGTGTTCCGTAACTAACCGATCACGGCCACGTATCTCACTTTTAAACGTAACTGCATTGCTCGGGTCTATAGCGAATACTCGTATGTTTAGCTTAGACTTCTCGGACTAGTACTGCGGCATTCAGATTAAAGCTACGTATAAAGCGCACGCACACAAAACGCCGCGTGCGAGTCTTGAACTATCTGTAACGTCTTTCAAGCAATAAATACTCGGCACTAAAACTCTCATAATGCCTAACTACGGCCTAAACAACATCGATCTCATTTATCGCGCGTCCCGTCCAATCGCACCGCTCGTCCATCTTCATTCCCCCCACAATTAGACGCGCGGTGGGACGTGGACGGAATCGCGGAACGCTCTGTCAACTTTGTAATGAGCAAAGTTAATAACTACGCAACGTCGCGCATCCTGATTCCGATTTGGTAGTTATTGTTCGTGACTTTGTAATAGTGGCTAGAGATTGAGTAAATATGAATCTACAATATCATGCATCAAACCGAATAAGTGGAAGTACATCAAAAGTAACCAGTGTCTGGGGTCTGGTTGGCAATGTTTTACAAACATTTTTGCACAGCTCTATTTGGTGTTATGTGCGATAAATAAGATGCCCTAAAAGAAACACCATGTATTATTTTCTTTTATGTCATTACAACGTGTCGGTGCTCAAGGAATTGTCCACTACCGTACCACCACCGCCATTGTCTAATTACCTAAACATTAAACCTAGCATTTTTCGTTGGAAACGTTCAAGGCAGCGTCGATTACGAAACCTCATAAGTTTTTGTTTGTTACAGGTTTGGTTTAAAAACCGGAGAGCGAAATGGCGGAAGCGAGAGCGTAATGCCATGAACGCAGCTGCGGCCGCCGCCGCTGACTTCAAGAACGGCTTCACCACGCAATTCAACGGGCTCATGCAGCCTTTCCCCGACACCGACATCTATTCTTCTTACCCCTACAATAACTGGGCTGCTAAAGTCCCCAGCCCTTTGGGTACCAAGAGCTTCCCATGGCCAGTTAATCCTCTAGGCTCGGTCGTCCCCGCAAGCCATCACCAAGGATCCGTAAACTGTTTTAACTCGGCATCATCAATGGGAGGTGTTGGAGGCGGTAGCATGGGCGGTGTCGGTGGATCAGCTGGCGTCGGCGGTGGTGTGACTCCGTGCCCTTATACGGCTCCTCCTAATCCGTATACAATGTATCGAACGGAGCCGTGTCCGGCGATGTCGTCATCGATAGCGCAGTTGCGGTTGAAGGCCAAGCAGCATTCATCAGGGTTTGGAGGTGGATACGGTGGTGTGTCTCCGGTTTCGCGTGCTGGCTCCGCGCCGCTGTCTGCCTGCCAGTACGCGGCTGGGGGAGTGAGCGACCGGGTGCTCTGAGACGAGGCGCGCGGCCGGGACGACGTGCGCTCTCCGCTGCTGGCCTCAGCGCGCGCCTCCTAGCCGCCCGCCGACCAACCGCTGTATAGGCACCTGTGGGATTGGTTCGATTAATGTGCATAAACTTAAAACGTTAAAGTGAGCGTAGCTAATGAGACAATTCGATTGCACGTGGCTGCTTATCGTAGGTATATCAAGTCAAATCAAGATTGGCTCGGTAGTGATATGACTCTCACCAAAGGGTTGGTCAAAAGTTCTATCGAATGACGCAAATCATTACAAACCTTCGCAGTTTAGAACTCATACCTTTAGATCATTTGCTGTGGGATCGACACCCTAAGACATTAAACTGTCTTGCCTCGAATGTTACAATGAATAACCATGAATCCTTTTCCATTCGCTAGTCACGTTCTTTGCAACGGATTTCTTCTTCATAAAATATTCCACATAAAACTCAAAACTTAATTAACTTAAGTGCCTTTATTAACGGCTCGAGTAAGTAGGTTAAGTTTTGAGAGTTGTATCCAAGCTGCAGGTGTGATCCTAAAGCATATAAAGTTAGGGTAAGCCTTATGGCAGTAGGAGAGTGCTCTCCCTGCGTCGTTTGCTCGTGGTATGCAAGAACTAAGTTTCTCTTTTGAATATTCCGTTTGGAACTTCGGGCAATAAAAACTTAACGATTCTTCTAGGATAATTAAACTGTAAATATGTAGCTATGTACTTACGTATACCAAAGCGATGTGTGCAATTTTTGTAAGCTTGAAATGTACTTAGATTTAAATATGTATTTTTAAGTATGTAGTCTAGAGTGTAAATAGTTGATGCGTAAATTATTTGAGTTAAATATCAATAATATTGTGAATATATAAGCATTTATCACAGTCAGGATGCATACATCGAGTCGCTAAAGATTGTTACGGTCGTTTTTATGAGAGTTTTGTTTTGTAAATAAACGTTGCTTTTAAATAACATGTTTTTGACTTTGACAAGTGGTATAAACGGACTGTCAATTGTTGTTACTTTAAGTCACCATGCAATAATAGTTTAAATAAACAGCAAAAGCGTAATAGTATATTTTTTCTATCCCGATATCTGACTAGAAAACCAATCGACAGTAATCCTAGTATAAAGAATAAATGTAACTTTTAAATTGAAATGAATTAATTTATATTTCTCATTTTGAATGGCTACAACGGGAACAGAGATTTCTGGTGTAAATTAATCCTATAGTTATGATAGAGGTTGTGGTGTAATATTTTGCCTAAATAAAGTTAATGCATCATAATATCTTACTAAATAATAAAAGAAAAATGTTTATTTCAGTACAATAGTACTGTTTAAACTTTAATACGAGTATATAAAGGCGAAAATTATAAACCTCTTTCAGGAACCACGAAGAGTAAGTAAGCACATACAATCCATTAAATCTTGCTTTTCTGGTAACCTCAAAATGCATCTTTTTATTTTCTGGTAAATAAAACCAAATAAAACTAGATACCATATTTTGCAAATAATTTTCTCGAATTTGAATCACGGATTGTTTTTTAATGAGTAAATTGTTATTTTAGCCAAAAAAATCTTTTTTATTTATGACAGGGTCTACCTCGTTTCCACCGTGATTTTCCGAATGTCAATTGAGTGAGAGAAAATCGGGAAAATAAATAAATAAAGCCGGACATTTTTCAATCGGCCATGCTCCCCGATTGATGGGAAGTTTGCTTACATCTATTTTGAGGTTTTAAGTATTCAATGAATAAGACAAGTATGTTTGAATGGACTTAAGTCCATCAACACATCAACATCAATCTGCATCCCAGAAACCAATCAAATTTCATATGTTGGTAAGAAGATAATAATAAGAAAACCTATAGCAATGTTCTACGATTATTATAAATGTACACCAACGAAAGTATTTTAAAACGAATGAAGCTTTACATTACTTTCTTAAGATATTGGCGTAACCTAAAATGAGATTAAAGCAACCAGGATCTCATTAATTTAAATAACTATTTATTAAACAGCCAACTGGAATTGTAAATAATTGTAATAAATTAGCATTTTACATTAGCGCTTGTTAAGTTGACAACACGAAATAAATACCTTCCGTGTGCCTAATAAGTACCTAATGAATAATGTAAATATATTGTTTCAATATTTGTAAAAAATTAGTTCGAGGTTTTAATTTTAATACATATCAAACAAATATCAGCGAATTAGCCAGTAATTTGATTATTTTGTAAAACTACTTAAGAGAATACAGATTGTTTTGTAACTTCAGAAACCTCTAGTCATAATAAAAAATATCACCGAGTAATGACACGTTTTATTTGTTAATCATTGTAGCTTATTCTACCCATCACCTTTCATAATAGAATTAAACAGTCATACATCAAATATTTCATCAGATTTACTTAGCAGAAATGTCGAATTACATACAAAATTGTGACTAGCATAGAGGCATTCCATCTTAGTCCTCAGGGTTGGCACCGCATGTGAGGTCTTAGGATTATAGTCTTGAGAATTCAAATGTTTATCTATGGATCTCAGATTCCACTTACCATCGGGTGGCTTGAGTGCTCATGTGCCTTCTCCTTAACATAAAAAAAAGTTACTGTACTTGGCGAACCAGAAAAGTGAGTTGGCCTATCTATCTGTTCGTTACACCTTCACACCTAAACCACTGAAGTAATTTACTCGAGCACAAGAAGTAATTTTCTCGTTAAAAATTTGGAGTAAAGGGCATAATTGATGCACAATTTTTCGCTTTCTCAATCTCTTAAGGGTTAGCTGGAAGAGATTCCTTGAAGGGATAAATTCACCGTTGTACATCTTTTATATTATTGGTTATTGTATTGTTTTGGTTTTTCTTTAGCACAATAAAGTGTTTACATACATACATGTATTCTTAATATAAAGTTGAACAATGTAAGGATGAAATTCAATGCAAAGCCTTTACAGTAGAGGATGTGCATGGAAAAAGAATCGAAATAAAATCTCGGTTCCCCTAAGCTGTTTTATACAAGACAAGTTTGTTTAGATACATAACGTCGCAAGAGATGGTAAGGTAACGTGGTTGTTATTCAATTACGATGATACGATTAAGTAACTGGGCGTTTTCCAAAAACAAAAACATCATTAAGAAAATTTTACTTTTCCATTTCGTCACGAAAAGTAACGTACTAAATGTACGGCTACATTTCGTTACAAAATGGAAAAAGTTAAATTTTCTTAACTTTGTCCTTAACGATGTACACTTTTTTTGGAAAACGCCCAGCTACTCATGTAACATACGGTGTTCTTGAAAATATATAGTTACAGAAATCTATAACAAGTATAGGGCTTGTAAGAAGTTATTTTAAAGCATATTTCTTTTTCGTTTTAAAAAATTGTAAATCAATATTAGTACTGTAATGGTTTTGATTAATAAGCATAGACCTACCCTTTTAAAAAATAATATAAAAACACTACAAAGGTGTTAAATTAAATAAATAAATAATCCATATTCTGGATTCCATACCCATACTCATAATAGTGAGTAGTTTGTATTTTATTTAAAATAAATAAAAATATTCATAGGGAATAACGTGTAAGAAAGTTAAAAAGTATTGATCAGTTCGTAGCACATTCGTAGCAGAGTCTACGAGACGGAGATAAGTCATTATGCACGCAAAACAATAATTATTATCGAAATATTTAAAAGTGACTGACTATTTTAAAACTAAATTCTAATAGGATGAAAATTCGTCAAGCGATTTTCAATTAACAAGTTTTAAAAATCGAGTTTGAAGTTTGTAAACCTGATTTATTTCATTTTTAAATTCTTGTGGGCCTAAAATGCTATCACGGGAACTATTGTCAAATAGTTTAATTACGTCAAACGGGAACTAGTGTCATATACGTCAAACGGGAGCTAGTGTCAAATAAGTCAAATGGTAACTTGTGTCAATTATTTAAATAAACACTTTTATTTTAAACTTGAACACTTTATTTTTACGTTGGAATATGGAATAGACGAATTAAAGTCTCTCTGTCAAAATCTTGTCCCGTCGCAATGTGTTAGGCCCATAGGATTAAAAAGGACGCACTGTTTTAATTTAATAAACGAACACTGACGGATGCACTCAGAGTCACTTAATGACGATAAAGACGTACTTGGTATAAGGTACGTATCACCACTTCTATAGAAAGTAACGTTCGGTGACGGACCGATCTAGTGGACTTAGTCTCATAATTTTCAATACAAAGATATTTTTTTTTGTCTGACACTTTCTTATTACGGTCATGGTATGATACGGTGTAGAGCAGAGATCTTTAGGTGCCGTCATCATCTACCAAGTTAATGTACCGTAGTAAAACGATAACTACAAAGATAAATTACAAATTTCGATCAATTTTTTGTATTCGTAACATAGTATATACCACCAATTAGTGACTGTATTGCGATTTAAATAATGCCTTCGAGACTTTAAATTATATTAATTAACTACTTCAAAAATAATTAAAGCTACGCCGATTAGATTTTAATTAAATACAATGCAAGCTTTTTTATAATATTACAGGATGAACGCTTTTACATAAAATTCTGTGTAAAAAAATCTAAGACACAAAATTAAAAATAAATTTATCATCAATAACACCCAGCATATGACCACCGTCCCATCACAAGTCCCGCTTGGCAAAACCATTTAATCCTCGGGCTGGATCGAAACAATCGACAAAGTACCAATTGATACCCAAATCGGCGACATTAAGCAAAGTATAAAGTAATCCGAATGATTATCAGTCGGTCGGCGCAAACACACACTTCCCAGGTGCTCGATCCTGGCGCTTTAAGGCTTTAGCGGATTTGCTTTCAATATAGCCCGCCGGCCGCTCGGTTCCGAGCGTTTTTTATTATTTTGTCGCATCGTTTTGGCTCCAAATGGAATCATTCCACCATCTACATTTTTATTTTTCAATTGCGCTGCGATTAGTGGGATTAGTCGGTATTGGTTTCCGATTCTTTGCTCTCTTTGGGAGCTAACGCGGTACCGTAATGCCTTTTCAATAGGGGTTAATTATTTTACGGGTCGCTAATCTATTTGGATGCTTAGGTGCTTGCTTGAACCTTAATAGAACCTAGAACTTAAGAATGTCTGCGTTTTGAGAAAACCGTGGGTTTCAACAATAGATAAACTTCTCTTCACCTATTGGGTTAGTTTGTAGTTGCCAACACGCAATAGACGTAAATAAAATAAGTGTAACATTTAATGGTGAATCGTTATTTGTTTCTAATTCAACTGCATTCAGCTACATTTATCAATGGGTATCCGTAATCTGTTTTATGGAGCTCAATAGCTTTAACATTTTAAAAATCTTTATAGATTAAACATTATTGTTAAATCACCGTTTTACGTAATAGTAATTTTATAAATAAATCGTTATTAGCATATTACTTTTTTTTATGTTAATGAGAAGGCACACGAGCACTCAGGCCACCTGATGTTAAGAGAAATCTGAGACCCATAGACATTTGAATTCTGAAGACTATAATCCTAAGACCTCAAATGCGTTGCCAACCCTGAAGACTAAGATGGAATGCCTCTATGCTAGTAATTTCACCGGTACAAGGTCCAATCGAATTTCTTCAAACATAGCTAAGAACCATCTCGGTTTAACTAGCTAGCTTTTAATTTAATTTAATTTAGTTTATTTAGTTTAGTTTAGTTTATTTTAATTTAATTTAGCTTTTAATTTAAAAAATCATCGACATCCATCCATCCGTTAATGAAGTACGAAGCCGCACATATCTAACACTTATCTTTTTCGAGGCGGCGCTTAAAAATGGGTTCCTTTTCGGCCTTTTCATTTACAAGATGATATTTCGAGACTTAAAACAAAAGAAGGTTGATGTTGACTCGAGTTAATCGTTTTACTACTTATTATTTAACTAGCTGGTTATTTGTGTTACGTCAGCAACTGCGGTGGCCGCCTGGCGCATCAGCGGTTATCTTTATGGCGGCAAACAGGTCTTAACCAACCGAACAGTTTCAGATTGTACGATCTGTTCAAAGGGTGTTCAGTTGGATAGGTCCCGATTTACAGGATGATTTGTATTTTTTAATTTAATTAAAAAACAGTGAAGATTTTTGGCTTTTTAAGTGGGGTAAATTTCCACTTAACTGAAAGGTCAGTTATTTCGACAATATTCGCGCAACATTAAATGAATAATAAAAAAAAGTTGTAATGAAGTTTTTAAATTAAATATAAGATAAAAAATCTCACACTAATAAAGAAAGACAAGAAGCGGCGAGGAAGGCGAGAAATCCAGTGAGTCCATAGAAGTGTATTTACAAGCATTTTTAATAGTTAATACAACCGAGCGTCCAGTTTGCCTTATTTTGGCGGACCAAGAAACTCAACTGTTCCCAATAGAGGCTTTAAAGACAGTATTTAGAAAGTAGTTGTTAACAGTACGGAATCACAGGCTCTGATTATATTACCTATTGGTGAAGCAATTTCCTCCACTTTTCTCTATTCATTGGCATTGTTTTACCTTCTTATGTGTCATAACAAACATCATTCCGAAGACCTGAGGACAACGCCGTCAGGGTCGCGTGGCAGCGCACCGGCGACGCCGTCGAGTTGGAGCGACGCGGAGCGCGAGTCACAGGACAGGGGCGGATGGCGACATCCCACGAAGGCCCTCTGTACCATTGGGATACCATAGGACAGCACCCATGCTTCATAACGGCAATTATCCGTTCTATTTTACTGTTGTAACTAACCTTATACCCATTTATACTAGGGTTATAAAAGGTTTTAAATATTCCATATCTCAAACAGGAAAACCACATAACTTCATTACGCCCGTCGGTATGTCACTAGCATTAATACTTGCAGACTGCACGCAACCCTAAGGCCCATGTATGAAGAAGAAGCTAAACTAAGTTTGTTTTGATATTTTATGACAACCATAGAATAACAAGCACAACTAAAACATGGACCACATTATGTCAATGACATTGAACGTACCAGGTTCTTAGCATTGTTCAGGATAGCAATGTTCTAGGAATATTTTCAAAAATTAGGAATATTCTCGAGAAATTACTAAAAACACCGTGAAAAGAGGTTCTTTGAGCAAAAAATCGTTGGGAAATTTCACGGTTTGGGAATTTTCATGTCGGTAAAATACCACTGCAGCCTCCAGCGATGTTCAAGCCGACGAAAACACACTTTGTCTTTCAAAGATTTTGATTTTATAAGAAGCACAAGTATTTTTACTGGTTGTAAATCAGTTGTGATTCAGTGTGGAAGATGAGGCTGCAACTAACTATCATAGAACCATTCCAGCTCAGTCCTCAGGGTTGATAAAGCAATTATAAGATTACAAACTTCTACGATTGTCACAGCCCACTTGCCTCCATCCGACGAGCTCGTTCACTTTCTTCATGCCATAAAAGTGATAACCACTTTCTTAGTTAAGAAATCCTGATCACCCTGGTTATTCTCCGTCAACTATCAACTATGTGGTTAACCAGTAGATAAGCCTTTAACTCTATCTTAGTATCCTAGTTATTCCACTAATATCTTATTCTACCATTATGTATTTCAATCACGCATAATCAGATTCTGATAAAATTTATCAGTTCATGTACTGGATATCCATCCATCCATCCATCCATCCATCCATCCATCCATCCATCTCATCCTTTACCCTTCCACCAAGCAGCGGTATCGCATTGTGGTGTTCTCGTGTGGGGTTATGACAACCGGTTAAATTACTATCATAAAGGCATTCCATGTTTGTCCTTTAAGGAGGATCGAAGTCTTACGACTGTAGTCTTGAGATTGCGAATCTATAGGGATCACAGATCCCACTTACTATCAGTTAGCCTGTGTGCTCGTTTGCTTTCTCATTGCTATAAAAAAAAAACTTTGAATATTTTACATCCCGGAAAATTTCCTACACCCGTAAGAATAAAATTAAACAAGTTCTACGTGGATGACGTCACGTGCAAACATTAGATAATAAACAAATCCTAAGTTAAGTCAAGTCTGGCAACTTTGCAATTGGATACTAACTTTGCCACCTGCTGTGTGCTATAACAATAACGCCTATATTTTAAATACGGCAATGTTTTTTCATCGTTGGACACCCTGAGTAGAAAGTCGGATTATTAACTGACAACACTGTTTAATGTATGGTAACCCTACGGATAGTGTAAACTTTTAGTTGACATCCAAAGTTCGCCGGTAAGTTAACCTAACTTTTTAGTGGTCTGGAACTTTCAACGAATTTCTGCTTATGGACTGGATATAGCTGTATACACTTTTTTGTCAACGTGTTTAATATCCCAGCCATTGATTTTGATCCATTCTTTGTTAAACCCTTCAAAAATTGCATTGGCAATTTGCCACGTTTTGACATGACCTAGGGTTGTCAATTGGGTTGTCAAGTTTTTCAGAAGAGCAACGATTTAATTTTGTGAAAAGTTTTTTCTTTAAGTAGATTTTATTTTTGACTTATTTTTGTTATAACCTACTTTCATCATTTAATTAAAACAGAGAATTAAGATTGATGTGCAATAAAAAATGCTGATAAAATAATATTAAATGTTTCAATTAGTGACAACCCTGACGACAATCTTTGACATTGTATGAAAATTGCATATAAGGGTGTTCAACATTGCCACTTATTTGTTTTTCATAGTACTTTAAAAGAAAAATATTTTACAAGATGTTGGGTCTATTGTATACGAAACAAGTAACATTACATTTATGGACAGCAAGAAGAAACACTGTCGTTTTATAAACACAAATCTAGTTGGCAAAGTTACCACAGGGTAGTGCCTTCTTTGCCACAATTTGTTTTGATCTTTTTTGTTAATAAATCATTTGTATATTTCATTTCCAATGGTATTGAAATAATTTTTGACATATTTATATAACGACAAGTCGACTTGAAACTGTTTGAAGAAGTATTTGTCTGTAGAAAATGCATCTTGAACTTTGGATAGACCTCGACGTTGGCAAAGTTGCCAGTCTTGACGTATTTATAGTGTCCAAGATTCAAACACCACTTGCTCTGCCATCCGAGTACGGGATCGTAAGTAAACTTACAATAAATCAGCACCACATATGCCCTTTGTCTATGACAGTACCATAACTAAAATTGTACCAAAGCAATTGTAACTACATAGCCTCGTTGGTATTTAAACTAAAACTAAAGAAAAAAGCAACTTACCCATTGCAACATATACTCAACACTTTCTAACATTGATTGCTTTTATAATGTAATAAATAATAATAATACATATTTTAGCCTGATTTTGCAAAATATGGTTACAGATTTACCAAAAAGTTTTTTAGAGTTGTTGGTAATTCTGTAGCTCTGCCTACCCCTCTCTGGGAATGAAGGCGTGATTGTGTGTATGTATCTATGTAAATAAAAATAAAAAAACCTTATTTTTTAGTTTCAGCCAATACTAAAATAATTTTACACTATAGTGTACAAACCTAACAATGTTAAACTAGACTATAGTCCCTTCCTTATCCTTATTCTATTTAGTATCCTCGAGCTCACACTTGGCCACTTTTTATCAAACATGCGCCCGCGTCTGCTGCCTTGCCCGCGCGTGATACCACTATCGCGCTTATTTGCCCTCCGAATGTAAGGTCAACATCTTTTAGGAGAGAACGGTAATCCCATGAATTATAATACTTAAAAAAGGTTTTAACTTGAGTAAATTGTTATGTGTGGTCAACTTCAATGCAACAATGTCTTCCGGAGATTTTTTAAGTAAAATAAGAAACCAGATTAAATCCTTTTCGTTAGACTACATAGTTAGAATGAACGAAACATCGTACCTATATGTGATGATGGGTATTAGTAGTTTATGCAACTGATGCATAATAAGAGGCCTTAAAGCACGAGTATGGTTCTATGAAACAAGCGAAATCAAGATTCATAATAGGATCACACGAGTGTTTTAAGGCCTAATTATGTACAGTTGCATACACTACTTTATCTAAACACATGTAAAAGCAAAAAAACCAACAAACAAATTACAACAATAATGGTGGCAATTCGATAATCCTTCAAGACGAATGTTTTTTTTTTAATCATAGACAAACGAATGAAGTCCCTATTTTCAAGTCAATCGAGATCAAACGTTGTCCGGTTACCATAAAAAACATACTGAATGACGTTTCGAGTCGATAACAGTATTAATATCTATGAATAACCTTACCAAAATATATACCGTAATAACATTACAGTACAGATTTTACCTACTACCACAGACAAGAAAGTTGTCATAGTAAAATTGGTTGTTATAATGATGGTCATTTCCTACGGGTTTTAAACGTTTAATAGAGGACTTATGATATGTGTGTAGATAAACAATTTAATTGTAAGGTTTCAGATTAAAATCTGGCACTGAAATTCACGTACTCTGTAATTGAAATTGCTACGCACAATATCAGTAATAAATACTAGGTACTAACCTAACATCATATTTAAACTTTAATATCTCACTTATCATTGGGTTAAATAGTATGGACCCAATCAAGCAACTATGGATGTTATAAATGATTTAGAACCAAGTCGCTACCAAATGAAAATAAAAACAATATTGAAGTAAATTTTATTCCTCGTCTTTTTTCGCGGACGCAACTCTTCTTAAAGGTAACACAAAATTAACAAAACGACTGTATTTTTAATTACGTCCCAGCTAAACACCTATTAAATATTCAGTAAGACAAACCCCTGTTATGCATTTTCATATATGCACCTAAATTTTCATAAGCCTCGCTATTATTATTCATGCTGTAACATCACACGGGGTGTTACAAATACAAAACGTTGTATAAATGAAGAGTGACGTGGACCCTCGACGTGTGCCTCCACAACGCACGGCAGGTACGTGCACCATGTCAATAGTTAACTGAGGAGCGCCAAAAAGGGATAGGTTTTGGGTGGAAAGGATCAAATCGGGATTAGAGGAACGACAACCAATCAAGGGTAACTGGACTGCTATACCTACGCGAGAGAAATGCGGCACATAAAACTTATTCGCCACCAATCAAAACACGACCCTAAAGCTCCAAGCTAGCGTAGGTTCTGTGTTGGCGGGTGAGTTTATTGATGTTTTGTTTAGAGGGTGGGTTGGAGGGCGAGGGAAGCGAGTGCAACCTCCGCAGACAATCTTACAAGTTAATTGTGTTCCGTGCCCCGAGACCGACTACAAAATAATATCGCACTCTATATATGTACAGTGTGTTCGCTTGACGGCATTTGAATAATGCTGGAGTTTAATACTCGTAGCGAGGTGCCTTACTTGAAATGCGTTTTTGAAGACACTTATTGAACTAACTACAGTAATAATGATTCCGACGAACAGCGAACCCCCTTTTTTGAAAAGTCATTTAAAAAGACCGTACCTACTTTAAGCGGAAAATTAAAATCATAAACCCATAATCGCGAAAGTACTTAAATGCTTCAAATATGCTCTCGCCCTGTTTTTCATGACAAAAGAAACAAATTATTATTTATCTGGAAATTAAAATTGGTTTATGGTATGTTATGTTAACGATATTGAACATTGATCATAATCTGAAAAAACCTTTTGAAGGCAAGAAAAAAAGTATATTGCCGGCACTTCAACACTATAAACCCAATAAATTAATAATTCTAGCCCTCAATTTAGCTGATCAAAATCAAACTAAGTATAAATTTCATGTCTCTAAATATTTAAAGTAGTATATGATGACTAAAACGTTCCTAAGTATGTATGTACGTACCCCCTTGTATGTACAAGGGGAGGGCGGAGGGGGGCGCAGTAAATAAATACAGTGCGACAGCGATTTATTGCAAACACTCTGAACTCATGCAAATATATTTGTTTTGGAAAAACTTTCAAGACATTAGAAACGTGATGGCAGAGATATTTTACAAAGATTTTAAGGTTTTTTGCCAAGAATACTTTAAGGAAGGCATTGTATATGGATTACAATAAAAAATGGCCAAATGCGAATAGGATTACCGCACGAAGGATTCCATAGAAAATTTTAGGTGTCTATCACGGAAAATGAGTCTAGATGATTTTTCCCGTTTAAAAAGAAAATAAATCGAGATTCACTATCTTTACGATTGTGTGAAGTTTGTTCTTTCATAGTTCCAATGGATTACAGTCCTGAGTAAAATTAATTCCAATTTGATACCTGGGCCTCTATTCTACTGCGTTATAACGATATCGCGTTTGACAATTGTTTATAAATATTAAGTAAATGCTAGCTAGTGACAGAACTAAACTATGTTTTTGTTGAACTCGTTTTCATACATGGGTACGTACATAACACCACGCCTTCATTCCCAGAGTGGGGTAGAGAGAGCTACAGAAACACCACCAACTTTAAAAAGAAGAAAGATACTAGTGTATTAGTGACAGGTTGAAAGGGCATCGCCTAATAGTAGGTACTACAAGCCCTTATTCCCTTAGTCACCTATTATGATATCCACGGGAAGACATGGAGTGGCACTATTCTAACCCGGCGTATTATTTAAAACTTGTTTTTACCCGGTGTGGTTACACGGGGTATAAACAAGTTTTAAATCCTGCTAAAAGCTCGAAATCTCCACCTCTAATAATGACTGTTTCTTAGAACTCATGACACCATTAGCAAAATATTATGATCAGGGATACGAAGGTTCCGAAGGAAATCAAGAGAGGGGGAAAATGAAGATTTACGATCTCCCCATAACGAGCGCTAGATGAGGCGTAAAGAAGCCCAATTCGGGTTATTATACCTATTCAGTATACCGTAGAAACGTATATTTACGTAATTCTGCCTTTACTGCGTTGTAGTGGAGAAAATTACGCGAAATTTCGAGTTTATAGAAGGTTTCGGGAGCTCGTTTTATTTTATACGTCAGGTAGAATTTTACGTGTGTGTAATAATTTAAATATTTGAAGCATTAGATACAGTATTATCTGACTAAGTAGGCTTATTAATTTGAGATGGAATTAATGAATAAATTACTTGAGGTAAATTAATTACTTGCTCCCTTTTTGTACCTAAATCCCCAGTCCCGGACCAAGGAAAATGTTTTTTTGTGTGTTAAAAGGGTTTTTTATGTCTGCCTGTCCGTCAGTCCGTCATGAACTTGTATCCCTAACGATGGTTCTTAGCTAATTTAACTGAAAATTGGTTAGGCCATTCTGAAGTTATCAGTACCGACACAAGTTCAAACTGACCGTCAAAATGACTGCTTAAATTTAAACTCTTCTGAACTCCATACCTACATTTATTTACCTCAGTAGCTTCTGATTTTAGACAAGCTCTCCTAGATACCAATTACTTTAATGGAATAGTGCCTACATCATCTTCCACCAGCAAGCGGTAGGCGGGAGGTAAAGATTTATTACCGAGTACCGACGCCTATCGTGGAACCGTAGGTACCAACATGAACACAGTAGGTACCTTTAGGGGCCACTAATTTATGGATTTAAACCACATTTGCAAATGTAATTTGTATCCATTAACGCTAACGAGGACATGTTAAAATTAAATAGCAATGTCGAACGTCAGTGGTTGGTGTGTCGCCCATGTAAATGCCAGTGAATATTAAAACGATCCATTATTTTTATACCTATTGTTTTTAACGCCGCCTTTACAGACAAGTTTTATACGAGATGTTACAACGTGGACAATACGGTACGAATAGGGGAAAAAACGACGTAGAACAGGGCCTAGTGCCACAACTGACATTTGAAATCAAGATTGCCGATCAGTATTAAAAAACTGAGGCCAAGGTGCATAACGCAAACGTAAACGATTTTGGAAAACTGTCTGTATGGAATTAACGTGTGTATAATAAGCACTCGACGCGACCGTCTGGCAGCTTAGGTCAATACTTGACAGTAATGGCCAAGTTAAAAACAATACGACAACATGACAAATGCAATTTGCTTTTACCCAGGAGAATAGGCCCGCTTCTCGCGACACATTCCATTACAAGTAAAACCTTCATTGTAATAATGCCACCGATACCGGCACTACGAGTTTATTGTGCTGTCGTTCAAACGCGACAGAACGTAATAGAATTAAATTGGGACTCTGTGCTGTTATGTGGAAAATAATAACAGAGAGTGGCTGCTATCACAGAGCTTTTGCGCTTCGCTAGCAGGGGTCTCCACTAATGGAAATCCTACCAATGATAATCTGTTTTCTACACCATTAATCCTTAAGTAAGTCTGAGCATTCTGCGGCGTCTCCAGAGTGTGCCTCGAGTTTTATGCCCTCGTTAAGGTCCGCAATTTGTGGAGTCGGAGCCGTTAAGGAACGTCGGGACCCATTCGGGAGCGAATCCTAATTCCGAGCGTGGACTTTCTTAATCTTGCGATATCTGGCTGAAGGTAATTGTTTCCAAATTGTTGGGCAAGTCGGGTCGGTGACTGACGAGTTGAGGTGGGAATAAGATTGGAATAGAGAAAAGGTTCTTTATACATGCAACAGGCTATTTTATAAAGGAGTTTTATTCAGATCTACATTGGTCAGTCTGTCTAAAGAGTTACCTCAAGAGATAGCGGGTGTGGTTTGATCATTAATATATAATACCAATATATAAGTACCTAAAACCTCCAAACCTTTTGATAATACTACCTAACTAAAATCTTAAAAGGATGTAACTTACAAATCACATCATACAACTATAATAAAATTCTGTATTATACAAGAGGTGAGGGCATTGTCAAAGTCCCATTCCTTCCCAATATAGTTAAAACAAGTCGCCGCCGGGGCATAATAAAAAGGAAAGTAATCATGCAAATTTGGGGAGGAAAGTTGAATTAAAAAGCTGGTGTGCGGGGGTGAGGTGGAGGGGAGCGGGGCGGGTAATGTGTCTTAATGACCGCAATGGATGAGCGCCCTAATCCGCCCTCCAAACGCGCCTGAACCGCCGCTACAACCTTTAGGGCGGTTGGCCATTAATAGCTCTGCTGTATTCGTACGAGTAAACTACGGTATTTGTATTGACCGTGATAGCCCAACAGAATGCTACCATGCCTATTTTAAAAAGACGTGGTTTTGTATGTATGAAAAGAAACCGGCCAAGTGCAAGTCGATCTAGCACACGAAAGGTTACGTACAATTCTTGAATAGTTTAATTTGAATTTTTAGTTGTAATAGCGTTAATCATATTATTCAATTGTTGAAAATTGCATATTACCTAATTATTACGGTTGACAAGACACAGCGATTGTTAAGGACGAACAAAAAACGCCGAAAAATTAACGTTAAATTTATTTTATTTTTATTATTTGTTGCTATAGCTGCTATAGTAATAAGTACACTTTGTATGAAAATATAAAGTATCTAGCTATTAATATTCGTGAGTGTCATTACTTTAATAAAAATATTATAGCCTATGTCACCTCCCACAACCAAGACGAATCTAACGACACCTCAAATGTATAAAACTATTAAACCGTTTTGGTTGCACAGCGGGCCAAAGAGTATACATAATTGTACATATACATACTTGATAAACATAACCCTCTTTCTGACGCAGTCGGGTAATAGCGTAACAATAATTGGGTTTTTAGATTTATTACATACATGCATAACATCACGCCTTCATTCCCAGAGTGGGGTAGGCAGAGCTACAGAAATACCAACAACAAAGACTTCTTCATAATTCTGTAACCACATTTTGTACAAACAGGCTAAGAGGTGTACCAGTGTGTTAGTGACAAGCCATCGCTTAACAGTACTACAAGCCCTTATTCCCTTAGTCGCCTCTTACGACATCCACGGGAAGACACGATATTCGAATTTTTTTAGGATTTTTAAATTGGTTTCATTCGGGATGAACTACAAGACCAATTTTAATCACTTTTGTGTAAAACTGGAACATATTTTATGTCTCTGAAATGACAGAAACCTACCTTGGAAGTCTTAAAACCTGGCAATGTCTTGGACCAGAGCTAGTAGTTTCTTCCAAATGCTTCCTTTTTGTATTTGCCCACAGACAAATTCTTACAAAAACCTAATAGCTTTTGATCATTAAGTAAAGCTTGAAATGGATGCCAAGCTTTTACTATGTGCTTTCCTCTCGCAAAATAATGTACCTACTCTTTACTCGAAAACGTTATGTGGAGCGACTCAATTGCTCGTAGTAACTAAATGAAGAGATGACAATGCGCTTATTGTAGGAGATAAGCTACACAGATAATTAATTATCATACCTCTTTAAATATCGGAAATGTAACAAGTTTAGAGCATTATCTGTATTAGGACTAATTCAGCACTAAGGTAATCAATGACTCAATAATAAACTTACATAATTTTCTACCCTAAAGTAGCAAATATTGAGAAACTAATTTACACCGAAGCCACGTTCTTTTTACTACAGTATTTTCCATATTATTGAAGCCAAAATAAACGTTCCAGCGTAGCTGTTTCCAAGAAACCTTCACGGGTCTTCATAGATGTGCAATTTGTAGTCATGGGTATTCCGAGATTCATTTGCCAGTCGGAGGGCACCAATAAAACGAGTAATCAAACCTGGGCCGGGTCAACGCGGCAAGTCGCGACACGACACGAGGCGACTCCGACACGATCCGGGCGACATCATCAAATCAACATTTGCAGATTCGCGGAGCTTTCCCTGGGAGATTTAGAGGTGGAAGGAAAATAAAAAAGTTCGTAGAGGAATCCAACTTGATCCCTGTTGCCTTTATGGTAATGCCCGGATGCGTGTATTCGACTATTCAATTTATATTTTTTCCCTTTCGCCTTATTTCTTTCTCTGAAATTATCTATCCTTCGAATTTCGTTTCGCACTGTATTGTGTACGGGATTCGATGTTTGCGAATAAGGTACGAGTTTGGTTGAAAATATCGGGGGATATAGCGGCGGGTTGGCTTTGTTCCCGACTTCAAAGAAGTTTTCTTTTCGAAATATGTGTATGAAATCGTCGTGGTGCGGTGCCGGCGTGGTCCGGACTCGCAAACTTTCATATACATTCTATCATGTACTTTAAAAAGCACTTTGGTATCGTATACCTCCTTTAAGTGACATTTTAGTTGGTTTCATATTCCCGAGTATTCTGCACACAATTATTTCTATCTACATTCTGTTATAAAATTATGATACAAATTTAACCTTAAAGCGCAAATTAACCAATAGAACCGGTTAGCGTTTAATAACAAAACGCGCAGTAGGCATGTTCAAATTGAACGCTGCCTCATGAATTAATCATAGGAAGTAAGCGGGGTTGCTCGCCTTTATAATTCTACATAATACATTAAAACAACGTACAGATTGCTTCTTCGCGTTATATGAACTTAATAGGTATTAGGAGGGAATGTTACGCCTTGACGTTCATGCCTTATTTATTAGCTATCCTTTGTAGAACACGTCACCTTTTCGACGGATTTCATACATCTCGAGGAAATAAAGGCTTGAATGATGTAATTTTATTGGTATTGAGGAATTGCGTTCTTTATGGGGTTGAGAGGTAACGCAGTTTTATTTCGAGAATTTTTGTAAGATTTTATACGAAAATAACAAATCCATTCATTTAAACAAACCGGTTCTAGGCTGGGGAATTTTAGTATGATATACCTAGGCATCCCCACAATAACAATAACTTAGAGTGCACGACTATTTGCAATAATCTGCCAATTTTACTGAGTTAATAGTACAAGCCTAGAGCTTAGTTTGGGCTAGGTTAATTTGTGTGAGATTGTCCTATGGTATTTTTGTACTGATACGAATGACATGAGTGTCAGATACGTACCTCGTAGGCTCGTACACGTATGGTAATGGGTTCGGCACAGCTGAAGGTGTGGTAATCCTAAATAATGGGCACCATCAGTCTCTCGTGGAGTCCTCGCCCATCGCTCACCCGGGAATCTTAATTCCGGCACAACCTTCGGAAATTAGGAAGAGGTCAAACAGTTACAACGTATATGGATGTAAATAGTCCGCAAATGTTATTTTTTTCCAAAAAAGACTTGCTTTGAGCTACGATTATAGTGTTGAAAGACTGTAGGTCTCCCGATAAAGATTAGCGTTAAAAAAATGGTGTTCATGATCTTGAGTTAGATGCCTGTTAGTTGTTTCAGAGATGTCAATTTTCTATCGCTCCATAGTTACTTTGACGTATCTCAAGACGAGCCTCTATTCCACCTTTCTTTATCTTACTTTCGAAATATTTCAGTGTGTCCACAGGAAAGACGGTAACCTAAATCTGTGTATGACCCATTTACTACTACCTACTTTAAGGACCATATCTCAATAGGGTTTTATCAACTTATTGCCATTTTTGCTATGATTCACTGAAGATGATTACTTAAATTTAATAACAAAAGACACAACATCATTATCAATCAGGAAATAATGGACCATGAAAAGACTACTTAAGAGATAAGTTAAAATGAAAACTCAGATAAAGCAAAGCAATCACAGAAGAACCCCTAGACACGTTAACTGAAGGCAGTCTCGACTCTTATTAATTGATAGTGCTAGACGGGGTTGTTATTTTAACTGCTGAAGACTCGAGTGTACCGAAGAGAACTACTTCCTTAAAGAATTGCGACTTTATCCCCTTAATATCGGTGGAATAAAAGTTTAAACTCAGGCTCATATTTGTGAGTGGTTGGCAAAATTTAGGGGTTACAACTAACGAATTAACTGCAAGCACCTAGAAGCATTATATTTTGAATTATATTAATCATAGCTAAATCATTTTAATTTTAGTAGTAATTAGTAACTGATATTCCATCATAAACATTTATCTATCAAGACATTATCATGACATGTTGTGCGTCAATTTTATTATGAATAATTGTTGGGATGGCAACACTGCTACACTATTGAATTACATTTAAAGTAGCCTTTGCAATTAGAATCCTATATCTATACCCATCAATATCTAATATTATCTAAAATCTAACCATCTTCAATAGCCATAAATCGGCAATTCTACGAGCCTTTTAAATAAATATATAGAGTGTTTCAGTGCAACGATACAGTGGGCTGTTTACAGGGGGTCGAGGCGGCCCCAAAGTGGGGGGGGGGTCAAGATGGCGCCGTTGCCAAGGCAACACTGCACTCGCTTCCTTGATCGACCGGGAGAGGCTACGGACCGAAAGCTTATGTACTGTATTGCACTTGTGGAACGACTTTTGTGTTTTATTATGCTCATGTTTAATACATGGAATAAACTGGATGAGTTTCTGCAGGCTGACAATGTTTGTAGGATGCATTAGTGGCTAGTTCGATATTTGTATTGCTGAGTTGGTGTAAGTGTAGTAGTTTGAATAAAAAATGTACATGTATAATTGTAGTCACTTATGCATGGGCCATATTGCTAATCGAATTGATTAAGTACGTCAAAACTATTTTTTTTTTTTTATTAAAGACTATAATAACAAACCCACTTATTAGCGTTAGGCGTTATATACCCTGTTATAGGTTAAAAAAAATACACATTTTAAATTATCTCCAATTTTTATTAATCTGTAAAATAATATACAAATAGGTACTTGACATCAAAAATATTATTTATGTGAGTATCTAAGTTAACAAGCTTAATTTTATTCTATTACATTTCCATGCGTAGATATCTTTAATATTCTACAAAAGTATAATGTTGAGCGTTAATAGATATCTCTGTCACAGCGTAATCGTTACGTTACGAATTGCTTCATTTATAAATTTATAAACACAATGGTCAAAATTAGGTATGGCACTAAAAACCAACTCAATTTCCATTTTCCCCAAGCACCATTCAATCAAATTTTCTGCATTACCACCAAAACTATCGCAAACCAATCCAAAACGCCACTGGCCAATTCAAGTGCTTAGTTCCACGATCAGTTAGGCCGGTAATCCAGTGGCCTGCAGCTAGGCAATAAAAAAGAGTTATAGTTGAGAAGAAAAGGAAAGTCTTGCCGTTAGTTAAGGATCAAGAGCTCAGGCTTGGGCGATAATCATAATTTTTACTTACAAGCGGAGTACGGCATTAGCCGGCGACTTGCGACAAATCTTTCCTAACTGCGGGCAACTTTGCGACTCGAACCGATGCGCCGTATATTTTGCGGTTTTCTGCGGACACGGGATATTACGGTGGGGTTTGAGTGCAGTTATTTGAGAGCCAGTGTCCGGTATTGCCGATACCGTGTTGGTAATATTTTCAATTAGGCTTCGTCATCCTATTATCACACTACGTTATATTATAAATACGAAAGTATAAGTGTGTGGCTTTAGACGGATTTGGATAAAATTTGGATTGGAGATGGTTTATGGGTCATTCACAGATTTAGGTTACCGTCTTTCCTGTGGACACATCGAAAGTCAACGTTTTTAAGGCCTAATTTTCTGGCTAAGCCCATTCCTGCAAAAACGCCGTCAGGACTTTAGACCTATCATATAAAAACATAACTTATAGGCACACAAGCTTTTAACTATTGACCACAGGAGAGACCACTTTTGCTTTTAAGAGTGTGTCCCAATAAAAACAGTTCCCGCAAAATGGTCAACGCAGGCGAATTCAGGGGTAGAATCTTAGATAGAGATAGCTAGACCTACTATAGTTAGGTATAGGTATTCGACGTTGCCTAAACGATATCGCAAACGATCCGTCGCATCATCGCGTCGGGCCTCATTTCCGCAGATTTCCACTTTGTTATAAACCTATTTGTGCATTGTTATCGTTATGGTATCTTTTATTTTCTTGACTTGAAGCAAAAAAACCATACAAAAATCGATAACGTTTTTCTACCCTTCAAAGTTGATCGATTTTTACCATTTTTGAATATGTTGTAGATATTATAAAAAACTAGGTGTGTACGTATTTCTTTCCAAGAAAATATTTATTGGAAACAAACAAACTATAAAACAATAATATAAAAATCATGGAAATCGAATTAGATTTAGGTAGTGAGAAACGATATCGCCTGGGGGGCGATTTTGAAAGCTCACCGACGAAAAATGACTAACTTTTTAATCAAATTGTGCAGCAATAAAATCTACGAGTGGGCCCACCTTTTGGATTTCATATCATTGCGCCTTTATCATTTTAAATCCAAAAGCTGGGCCCGCTCGTAAATTAAATCGCTGCACAGATTGATTTTAAAGTTAGTATTTTTTCGTCAGTGAACTTCAAAAATTGCCCCCAGGACTAAAATTAGTTTTTTTTGACTTCTACTCTATTTAAGCGTCGGTGCCTAATCCTCTTCAAGGTGCGCGGCCATATCGTAAAAAACAATATGGTTTTGAAACCCAAATAGTAGTGTTAACTTACTAGGCGAAGGAATCGCTTGGACAAAGTGTGGACCCAGAATAAATCAAATCTCGGATCATAATGTAAAGAACATACCAATTTGTTACGTTGGTATACATAAAGGCCATTGCAGACCGTCGGCAGTCCTGTCACGCTCGAGAACGCCGCGATTGTCGAGTGTGTTAGGGCAGTAGTGCTGCGATTCACACGTACGCCGAATTGACACGCTTTTCCGCACTTACCCCTTTTTGGAGTACAATGTTTATCTAAATTAACCTGGAGTTTGTATTGTGTGAGAGCATGTAGATACAAAATGAAAATGAAAATAGGTTATAGAACAAAACTCACGTGTCTGTGTTTTGCTCTAAATTACCTGATATCAGCTATCCTAAAATAAAAATTACCAAGATATTAGTAAAGGTCGCTTTAGGTTTCCGTACTCGAAGGGTCTAAACGGAACCCTTTTGCTGTCACTCGCGTGTTCTTCTGTCCGTCCGAAGTTCTGTACGATTGAGGTAGCGATCCGGACGGACTCTATGCAGGGTACTATTATCACAAAGAAATAACACAAAAAAATATTTTTGAAATTCTCTGACCTGGGGGGTTAATATGACAACTATGCAGTTCTGTTTACGCTCAGAGAAAAGGACAGGGGGGTTATCATGAGCTAGCTTTGCAGTTCTGTTTACGCTCAGAGAAAAGGACAGAGCTATATAACCGCCATAGCTCTGTCCCTTACGCTGACCGTAAAATGAACTGCAAAGCTAGCTCATGATAACCCCCCAGAGCTATATAACTGCCATAGCTCAGTCCTTTACGCTCACCGTAAAATTAACTGCAAAGCTAGCTCATAATAACCCCCCTGCTCTTTATTCTACTTGATAATAAGAGATAGTGAAGACGATGATGCAGTTTACTGGTTGTGTAATAAAGAAACAACGACATTTCCAGACCACATTGTCAATATTTCCTTAAAAAGAACCAAATTTTATTTTTGGAAGAAATACAGATTAAAGAGCGAGTAACAATAAGACTTCTTACATATTTACACACCATTAAAAGAAGTGTTTTTAGTTCGTATGTATATTGTTGAAACACAATAGCTGGGTCATACACACTCTTAAAAACAAAATTTGTCTCTCCTGTGGTCAATAGTTAAGAGCTTGTGTGCATATAAGTTATGTTTTTATATGATAGGTCTAAAGCAGTCTAGACGGTATTTTGCGGGAATGGGCTTAGCCAGAAAATTAGGCCTTAAAAACGTTAACTTTTGGTGTGTCCACAGGAAAGACGGTAACCTAAATCTGTGTATGACCTAGCTACCTAATGTGGCAAGATTAAAAGAAGTCGGAATTTAGAAATTTATAGTTTTTGTAATATTCGGATTATGTAAACTGATTCTTCCAGTGGTCCCTCTAATAGAGCTCCAATATTTTAAATATCTTTTATGTAGGTATAGTCATCACCAAAACAAATAAGATGTTCAGAAATATGCCATTAACAATATCGATATTTTTGAGAACTTCTATCTTTTGGCGGGATCGAAGTAGTTATACATATACAGGATTTGTAAGTTGGTAACTAAGTATGTAATTTCATACGTAACATTCGTGTAGGTTTTAAAAAAAAAAAACATAAAAATATTTATTAAGATTGTCTATAACTACACAAAATGCAGACTATTACTATTATTCGTAATGAACTATTATTATTGCAACCTAAGACTTATCATAACATAATGTTATAATACAATTCACAAACATACATTGTATTGTATACCTCCTCATAGACGCAGTATTTCTACTAACAAACATAGTTGCTAAATAATCTACGAAAGCGTTTCATCAAATCCTTTTCTTACTTTCCTTTAACCCCAGTATAGCGAAACGCCTACGTATAGTGTACGTATGTTTGTGGACCTTAACCCAAGCAAACCCACACCCAATCGCTAGCTCAAATAAAATAGATTTAGAGAGTGGAGGGCAGACGGCCCGGGCTCCGCGGTGCTCGGTAGGGTAATAGAAAAGTTCTAGGTAATTAGAAAATATTTCCACCCTTCGTCAAAAAGCGTAAGTCGAACACATCGATTTTTGGATTTTATTACGGTTACCTAATTACTTGAAGCTGACTAGCTGTTAGGTCTTAGGTTGGATAGAATAATATGTTTATGTTCAGCTTTCATTTAAATTATTGGAAAAGTAACTCGTAAGTCCTAAAATTTCGCGATTGTTATAAACACTGGGGACCTAGTGGGAAAAGGTATAAGTCGACTTAATTGGTAATAAAAAAGTGTATTAACAGACAACTAGACATGCCATTTTTACCTTAATCTTCAGAACACTTATTATTTTTCACTAGGACCCTAGTTATTAATAAGCACCACTAACTGAATTGATAATAAAATAAATAATATTACGAAACTCAAATTGAAACTCATTTAGCTTTTTACGATCATGAACCTTAAATAGATTTGTACAATAACTTCATAAATGCTGCCAAGCCATTTCAGGTCAGTATTATATTTCCTAAATAAATAAATATAAGGTAATTATTATAATATGTTTAAATGGCAAAAAAATCCAAAAGTCCTAGGTACAACAACGAATGTCCAAGGTAAATCGAGGGTGTTGTACCATGGACACTTTTCCATTTTTTCTATCAGCCTGTCCAGTCTAAACAAACAAAAGGATCGTGTAGTCACATGCCATAATGTACTTTAATAGTTTATCTTTACACTATCGCACAAACGGCAAACCTAAAGTCTGTCTGTAAGATTTAAAAAAAAAATACTAAGAACAAAAAACTCTGGGGTACAACAGCTTCCCCTACAATAGAAATAACTCGGATGATATTTGATGAGGTTTATCTGTGGTTTAACTATATTTTATTTCCCTTCTCTTAAATTTCTATTTTATCCCTATAAACAAAAATATTCGTGAGTTTAGTTAAACCTTCAAGGAACTTGGCCTCGTTTTCTCGCTTACGTAGCCCGGGATTTGTTTTACGGAGCGGAGTCCGAAGACATCGACTTACGCGCTCGACTTTCCTTAATTTTATTACGCCGTGGTAAACCTAATTGTGTCTTGGGTAACGTGGAGATATCAATTTGTTTTTAAACTATGTTTCGTCTGTTTGAAATGGGAAAACCGAATTTGTAAAGGTAGGTAGGTAGGTTTAAGTGTTTTTTCGAACTGAGTGGGACAGGAGATACATATAACCTAAACAGCATTTGAAAGAAGGGAAAATTATTATTGTAACTGCCATGTACCTATTTGAAAGATAAAAGCCCCTGATTTACCTACTCCTGGCGATAACTTGTTTGATAGCTGATATCTCTCAAATGCCTCAACCGAATTTCATAAAACCCAGCGAAGAAAAGTCCCGATTGAATTATCTTTCTTTTGAAAAAAAAAACTGCGTCCATGTCGGCCCATCCATTTGGGAGCTACGTTGATATAGATAGACACACAGGCAGATAGATACGCTAAACTTTTAACACCCCTCTTTTTGGGAGCCTACTGGTCGTCAAGTAGGCTCCCAAAAGAAAGTTATTAGAAAAATAAAATGAAAATATTTATGAAACAAAAAACTTATACTAAGGCATTTAAGTAGCAGGGCCAAAACATAATCAGTTTTAACAGGCACAGTTCATTAGCGCATACGACAAATCCGGGGCCCGATTGATAGGTAAAAGCTTTTAACGAGTAATACAAGTGGAAGTCCCCTTTTTAATAGGCAGGTAAGTACCTACATAATGTTGGAAAGAGATTTCCTCTTATAATCATTATAAGCTATTATTCATTATGCAACTAGCCTCTGTACTTATCATACTTGTAGTCGTAAGTATATGTCAGTATATTGATGTGAATAGATGTAGATAAAAAAAACATCTGAAACTTTCTAACCAATATGCAACCGTGACCTGGGTAATCTGGGTTCAGGGATCGTTACCGGTATTCTGACTACCGGTTTTAAATGAGGTATAACCGGTTATAATTGTATTTCGCTATTTATATCGCTAAAGCTCTGATTACCGGTATAATGAATACCGGTATTCAAGTATATTATCGGTTTAGCCAATTGACAACAATACCTCTTTTTGATACTTTACCCCTAAAAACCATAACCAGTAAACCTGTCAGTGACAATACACTCGTTTATTTGTTTCTGTAAATGTTTTTGGTGTTATTTCAAAAAAACTCAGACACGCCTTAGACAAGTCTGAAATTACAATTTATTACAGTCCAATTGACATCTTACTTATCAGGTGCAATGAATAGCGGTATTGAATACAGGTATTGAATACTGTAAATAGTGTATACATAGCGATTAAAAAAAAAGCGGAATGACAATAATACCTCTAATTCGAATATAGGTATTACTTTTTTAGCGGTAACAATTTGTCATTTTAAATACAGGTATTGAATAAAACCGGTTTTACAATCCCTGTCTGGGTTACATCCAACTGCCATCTCGAGGCGAGTAGCAAAACTAAGGACATAAATTTAGGCTCAGTGCTTCAGTGCGTCACTAAGGTTATTTTTAACAAAATAGAGATGGCGCACAGCTAAGTACTTGAAAAAAAAGTGATATTTTTACGAGGAACATTTTAAAATTTAAATTATCTTTATTTAGGTTTAGTAATCATATTTAGTAATTTATAATTTGTCTCTTCATATGGCACAGATTATTTCAGAATAATAAAAATAAAATGGCAACTCTGTTTCCGGTCGATCAGAAACGAACGGTGAACATTCCATTCCGCTGATATTATTGTTCGTTCGTTTCGTTCTCGTTCTCGGTTACAGTGCCTAGGTGCCTACAGTGGTAACAGTTGTCAAATCTGGAATGACTAGTCGACTTGCTCCGCTCGTCTGACATTTGTTTATCAATCAATACCGATACGCAATAACTTCTAAACAAAGTGAAATTACTGGGTAGTTGTTGTCTTTTCGCCGCGAGGGAAGTTTGCGGACAAAACGTGAAAAATTTCGAAACGTAAAAATGACAAACGCGCTTGCGGTTTGTCTACTAGTGTCGCTATTATGTTGTTCAAGTAAGTTGTTTTATTTGCAATATTTACTTGTCCTTGTAATTCAATTATTTCTAGCTCATGAATTGCTTGTTAATGAAGCATACCTACTGTGAAATGGTTACACGATTTTATTACTTACTTTGTGGGTAGGTGGGGTGATGTGGCGAACAAAACCGTATAACAGTTATAACGTTAACTTTATATTATTATACATAGTTGCATAAACTTGAAGTTATGTTTCTATTTTTGTAATATTTTTTAATTATTATATTTTTTGGCAATGCGTTTTAATGCACTTTGATTATAGGATGTACTTAAAAATCAGTTCATTGTTCACATGAAGGTTATTTTACGTCAGTAATATGAAGTGAATCTACTAGTGCAATAGTATTGTTGTAATTAATGAATACTTGCCATGACTAGATACTTTTTTAAGCCATAGCTTTATGGTGGATCCATCGTTGTAGATACATATTTTAACTTCATATTTACCATTAAGTTCAGTCTCAGTTCAGTTCATTCATATTTTACAAATCTGTAACACATAATTACCAATAAAAATTATTATTAATCTTTACTATTTTGATTTGTTAAGATTATCTTGAAGTTGCTAGTTGATTGAGGGTACTTACTTAAAATATTGTCAGTATTACTTTATGAAAAACTTGCTTTATATTACAGTCATGGGTCAAATTATCAGCAATCATCATGACTTATAGAATGGCAGTCCACAGGTTTTGGGCATTTAAGTGGAATAGGGTCTTCCGGTAACCTTCAGGGAGGGAAGATGGCCGATTGAAAGATGTCCGGCTTTTGATTATGATTTATTCTGTTTACTGTTTTACTCTAGTCACTTGACATTGGCGAAATCACTGTGTATATCGCGGTGGACCGCCATTAATAAAAAAGAAGAAGAAGAAAAAGTGGAATAGGGCCTTCGGTGACATTCACCTATTCTTAATTATAATTGTTCATGTACCCTCAGTCTTGAAATATAGAGGTTGTCTAATAACATGTTCACAGACAGTAAGCCACACTTGTTTGGCACAGTTTGTTAAATTCAAATGTTATAGCATTTCTGTCCGTGAATTTGTTAAAGTAAACAATGTGCTCACACTCACAAGTGGATGCATTTTTCATGGGTCATTAGTGAAGAGGCATTTACTGCATTTGAAATTTTTAATATATTATTGCTAGATATATCTAGAAACAAAGATTTACAAGAACATACAGCAAATTAAAATAAGTGTATAAAAACAATGGTGATAACTGAAAGGTTATCAAATAAGAAACGTAAATAAGTGATAAGCTAACTGTTATAATTACCAAAGTACCATTGTGTGAGATATATGCCACAATAAGCATGCCTTGCTTATGTATGTTTGTTTAATTCCATTGCCTCAATGGATCATCAAATAATAGAGGTGGAATAATTGAGGAAAGAAACAAAAACGCATTTATTCATGACAAGCAGAAAAACAAAAAAGAACAAAATACTCACATAGACAAAAGGTCTGTTGTCACAAAAAGATTTCAACTTAGCACTATTCTGGCATTAAAGCCAGTGCTGGTCTTCCATTGGAACCATCCAGTGAAACCGCAGCAGATCACACACACAATTGCACTTGCACTAAACTAAACAAAATAAAATAAAACCGAATACAATTAAGATGTTAAACATAAAACTATAAACAAAACATCGGGCCCTAACTTGAAAAACAAACCCAAGATCATGATAGCTGCATCTCTTACTCTTGATTAACTAACACCTTTGGACCCAAGCCAAGAAGTCTGAAAATAAAAACATTTCATTTTTCATTTCAATTAATGCTAAGCAAGCTAACACAATTGTAGTAATATGTTTAGTTAGATCAGTTCAATACAAGTTTTTTTTCTGACTTTGCAAGTATTAGCCAATGTGGTGTACTAGGAGGTTTAATGTAAAGGAAACAGGATATTGTCTTTAGACAACTGAAAGGAACGGAAATTTGGAAAATATAGGATTAAGTTTTACTGGAATAGGTATATAATACTTATATTTTGATATGATATATTTTTGTTTCATATATATCATTACAATTTGTATATAATAAGCAAGATGGATGTTGAGAAAGGTATGTACAATCTACATCCAAAGAAAACATGATTCAAGTCCCCGTGGATAAAGCGGGGAAGTAAGTCATACAAGGAACAAGATCACTTTGAGCATTAAAAAAAAGATATGATCCAGACCACACATGCCCTGTCACTAATCAAATTGTAAACAGGGGTTAAGCAATGTATTTTTTTTACTTGCAGGTAGACTAAGAAAATCTTTTACCACTTGTGGACCTTAATGTCGTATAAATAGAGTCGAAACGTGTTAAACGAGTTTCTTGGTTGACTAATCTATATGTATACCTGCCTATCTATGCTTAGGATATGCGTGACGTAGTGTTGTTACTCCTTTTTGTAGTACGTCCTCAGTTAATTAATTTTCATTATGAGCTAATCATCTAGTTTCGTTTATGAGAAACGTTCAATCATTGTAATTAAATGCTTAATGCGCGTTTGTAAAATGTTTGTGTTTTTCAGCATTGAATCTAGACTTTGTATTTATGCACAATAAAATCTAATATTCAGTTCCAATAATTATTGTGGTTTATGTTGATATTGCTAATCTGTATGACCCGTCTGACTGCCATATAATTATAACCTTTGGAAGAGTAATATGATCCTCGTTAAACAATACAGTGAGCATTTTTATATCATCATTACATAGCAGTGGCAGTAACAAGTGAATCACTGCTATTGTGTACCTTGTGTTTTCTTTGTCTGTTTAGAACATTGCTTCTGGTGTTGCTACTGAAATGTAATGACAATACCTATATGACTAGGAGCAAATAGGTTAAAGGTTCCTTATTTTTTTAAATTGTGGCTGTCTTTGCCACCTACCCTATATCCTTTAAAACTGCAGATTTACACATTGTAAAGTAAAATTACATGTTTTTCAGGAATTGTTAACTTATTTTGTTGATCCATTTAAATACAATGAATGAATGATGAAACGAGGTGTAATCGAACTTAGGTCTCTATTAGTTAAATTAAATTACTATTGGGTGAATCAACTTTTAAAGTCCTCCTTTTCTACACGCTAATAAAAACTTACTAGAATATGTGAGATTGATAATGGTTTACACATGTTAAAATAAGATAATCAGATTTTCGGATTTCACTATTCATAATCATAAACCAATTCTATAATTTTGTAAAAACATGGTAACGCAGTGGAAAATGCACGTTTTTCATACAAAACCCGGGGACAACGTCGTCCCCTGCGTTACCTGATATATTTGTGTAAATCATAGAAGAATTTTTAAAATTGTCAGCTAGAAAGTAAGTTTAATTGTCTGATTTATTCAATATATTGACACATCAAAAAAAAAAATTGCATTCTACCAAATTAAGGTGACATAGTGAGACATGTCGAAAATTGGGGAGTACCTTAAAAGTTGATTCACCCTATTAACATTGAATAGGGCTTTAATGGATTAGTTATATTCATTAACTAGTTAAGAAAGCTACCTTGCAGCTGACTTAGAAAAAAGGAGCTCTAACTTGGTGTTCTGCCTTAACTTTATAGTATGAAGAGACAAAAGTTAATGAATGGAAAACGAGAAATGGTTTAATGGCTTAGAAAAGATGGTTGGTTTATAATTTATTGACATTTAGGAAACATGGTGTAATTAGTATTTACTGTGTTGTTGAGGATTAGATATCAAGTTTTGGAATCACAAAATTATAGGAAGCTACTTCTAGCCATGGGATCCAAAGGTGTACCTCAAGGTTAAGTGTTCTTTACCATTAAAACCAAACCCTAAAGTAATTGACACATTGCAAAGTTAAAGATCTATTCCGGACGGGTATGGGTGACGTCAAAAATTTGGACCATAGGTAAAGTTAACCATACAAACAAGGAAAATGTAAAAAGTTCCGCTGTGCGACGAAAAGTATCCTTACTATTGCAGGGCTAATTTTCGTTGCACAACGGAATAAGTTTAATGGAAAATTTACTTGCGTGAGTTTGCGTGGCCAACTTTTTGGTTGTTACCCGTATAAAAAGGGCTTCTTATGCTGTAATATGTTTTCTATGTAGGTACAGAAAACATCTAAGACCTTTTTACAAAAATATATGTAAGCTTTTACCGGGAGTCGAACCCGGAACCGCAAGTTTCGTAGGCACCTACATACTGGGTGTCCCAAAAATCTACGTCAAGCCGGAAATAGGTGATAGGGCAGCTCATAAGATATAGATTTAACCCCCATGTAGGTATGTTCTGCGATTTTTTGTACTTTCGGAGGTATTGATGAAAAACCCTTAAATTCATGTATTATATCATTATTTTTTTCAGTGGATTCCTACATCGATAGAATCATTATGAACTTAGGATGTTTTTAAAGCTATTTGCCAATATATTTTTTGTCAACTTTTTGTGTTATCTGTAATATTTTGGCACGTCGATTTTTGGGACAATTTTTGCTTCAAGCAGAGTACTTAGATATTTTTATAATATACCTAAGTAGGTAGTTTATTTGTTACTCATACATAAGACTCAGTCCCTTGTTCTATCCATTATGCGTACCTACGGCAAACCTTTCTGCTTATTTATAATTTGTCATAATATGAATCATATCATACCTACCTATATAATGCGTAACTTATAACTAAATCACTGATAAACAACATTATGTCAGACATTTTTACACTAACTAATGGCCTGTTTAAGCATTCCGTACCCAGAGGGAGTCAAACGGGATCTTATTAGGTACTAAGCCTACGCCGTTCGTCCGTCCGTCCATCCTTCTATCCTAACGTTAAAAATAATAGGTAGCTACGTGTTATTGCGGCGAACATCCTAACAAAAAAAAGATATAAAATAAAGGGGGACTCCGTACAAGTTTTTTTTAACGTATCATTGTAGTTGTGTCGCTAAAACGTTAAAACATACAAGCGACAAATTTTTAATGATTATAACCCTAACGAAAAACAACAATTACTAAAAACCGGTCAAGTGTCAGTAGGGGTCGCGCTATTTATTTATGTATTTGGTAAAGACATAAAGTGTTGTTTTATTTATTTAATAAATAGATAACATTAAAACCCAAATATAATAATACCTACAGTACGGAACACTCGGTGCGCAAGGCCGACTCGCACTTGACCGTTTTTTTATTTTATGGTTTATTTTAGCGGTGAATAACTCCTACAAAACAGTGACTATAATATGAGATGATTTTCAGGGTGTTCCTTAAATGTTAGTGAACATGAGTTTGATCTTTATGACATAATAATATGTTAAAAATATTGTTTGTCCTGCAGATTTGTCGTCAGCGCGACAGGTCCCCAAAGAATGCTCTAGAGGACCAGAACTATGGTGTCAAAGCTTAAGGTAAACTGGAGTTTAGTAAACTTTGGGAGTATTTTCTTCCTTAAGATGGAAACAAACTGCAAGTCTGTCTGGTATAGACCTTATTGGCAAGTCAAGTGTTATTAAGAATGAGTGTTAAAATATCATGGTGTGTAGGTAAGCTAAGAAATTATGCTATTAAATAGATTGAGAACCCTCACTATACCACACTTTGTCTCTATCTAATGTCTAGGGTTAGCATTTTGGTGGCAAATTGTGATTCAAGAATCCATGGATGGAGTCGCTATTTCCTAAATATTATATACTTACATATACCAACTTGATTTTGACCTTCAGTATTATCATATTTCAAAATAAACTGCTAAAGTACTAAAGGCATTTTTGGTTCTGTTTAATATTTGTTTATTTGTTAGGCTTTCACATCGGGAGATATCCTCCATACCAGAATTGATTTAATGTTAGCGGTTTAATGAATTCATTACTCTTGAAATATATCAATACTGTAAGTAAAAATCAAAGTGGCATGTGTATAATAATTAGGAAATAGCGACTCCATGGATTTTGAACCACAAAAGGACCCAACCCTACTAATGTCTGTCCTTTAGTGTGATAATAATGAATAATGACTGTTTTACAAACATTGATTTGTAAAAAAATTAAACAAAACCCACATGAGAATGACCACACGAATTCACGGTAGCAAAATACAAAATGTCTCTTAGAATTAGTCGTTTAAACATAATTTAAGTGCATCAACGTATCAATTTGCAACAGGAAGCTTATCCCCTTTTGCCTTGCGAGCAGTCACTACCGGCTACTGACAAAATGTATGATATCTGATCACACCGATGTGTCATTGGCTCTGAATGCTCTAACAGGCAGGCGGCGGACTGCGGGGCGGTGGGGCACTGCATCAGCACGGTGTGGGTGACTCAGCAGGAGCCAATCGTGATGAATGATGTGTCCAAGAGGTTCCTTGCATTCTTCAATGAGATGAAGGATATCAATGAACTTATAAACGAGGTAAGACCTGACCCCTTTTTTATTACCCTACCAACACGGGATACTGAACGTAGTCTTAAGCCTAAATCTTATAGGTATGTGCTAACGTACAGTGCTAAGTGCGATAGCTCTGAAAATGGCCTTCGGATTTGTTCCTCTGTCTCATTCGCTCTCATCCTATACTGTTAAACGAGCAATATTTATAATCACGTTCGTATTTGTAATCACGTTCTCGAAAACAGCTCTAACGATTTTGATAAAAGTTGCGGAATGGTGTTTTGGGTCGAAAAATCGATGTATCATGTCTGTATCTTCGGGAAAATTCGGGCTCTGCAGAAAAATCAGGTTCCGTGGTATTTGGCATGGCGCACCTTTGCGACAAAACTGTTATCTACAAAGTTGTGACAAGAAGTTGTCACAGTTTTGTCGCAAAGGTGCAATGTATAGACTACACTATCAAATTGTGATTTAATAACGTCATCAACATACCGCCGATTAGAGCTCTGTCGCCCAGGTACACTGGTGTTACGCGAGTCTACCTGGAAGTTACTAAATCTCGATTGCAGTCCGAGTATAAAAACTAATATGATTGAATTAAGCGAGGACCTTAACATTATTCCTGGGTGTTGAAAGACGCGTAATCAGTGCACATTGTATAGTAATGTGGTAAACTAACCAGTTTCCGGTTTACCCGATTGATACTGGTTTAACGATAGCTATATTCTCCGGAAATTACGCTCTACCTATCGCTTTCATTTTTATTTTGAATTTGTGTAAAGTAAATTATGACAATAATATTTGCAAACATTTTGGCGTCTATTATGAACCTTTGAACCATACAATGGGTGCTTCTCGTAGAATATAACAATAAGTGATACAATATGATAATAAAAATGATAACAAGGGTCAAGCTAAAATTAACGTTGGTAATAATGACAACAAAGCTATTATTTTATTTATTATATTATAACGTTTTATTAAGTAACCTTTAACCTTATCGCCGCCATTGACTTGATACATAAATTGCCCACTCACGCCAATGACAGCTGAAAATCGTAGCTAATTTCAACCTTACGTTACAAATACTCAGGTCCATTTTGCACTGTAATCCTCGACTCGATATGAAGTCATGGCGTGTGGTGTACTGACTTTATATCAAGTCAATGGCGGCGAAAAGGTTAGTTTAGGTATACAGTGCGTTTTATAACTGGGGTAGTGTAGTAGATAGGTGATACAGGAACACTGCTGTGTGAACTGAACTGTCTTTTTTTGTGACAACGGCAATGGCATACACGTAAGTAAATTTTTAGAAAATTGATTATTACGCTCAAGATTGAATCAAGTTTTATGTTAAGATCTTAGGATATAAAAAATACATATAATTTTATAAAACTTTACGAGCAACACATATTTGACCAAGATATTCACAATGCCAAAATCGTTTTCACAAAAGACCTAATGTTTCCTTAGAAAGTTTTCCTGTTCTCTCCTGTGGTTTTGGATTTCCGCATACTCTCCCACTAAAAAAACACTGTATAATATTGCGTAACTACCAAATTTATAAAAAACCGAATTCGCCTTACTTATTAAGCCAGTAAGGTGCATTTTGCTTCTTATTTAATTTGGCAGTATCGCCGACGATAATAGTCATTTTTTTTATGTTATATAAGGAGTACCTCGGGATTCGAGTTAAGTCTGCGTGCCGCAATTCTGTCCCCGCCGTGTTCAAGTTGTGCAAGCAAAATACAGATGGATTGGAGACCTACCTCCATCATGTGCTGACTTCCAGAACTTCACCTGAAACCATTTGCCGCATCGTCGGCATGTGCAACAATGAGCGACTGGAGACGGCTATAGAGGTAAGACGATTCGCTTCTTATTCTATTTTCTCTTCAAGAGAAAATCGAGATTAAAAATACTACATACATACATACGAGTAACATCACGCGTTCATTCCCAGAGTGGGGTAGGCAGAGCTACAGAAATACCAACAACTCTAAAAATACTTGTTTATAATTCTGTAAACAAACTTTGCACGATCAGGTCAAGAAGTTTAATAGCAAATTAGTCCATCGCCTAACAGCACTACAAGCCCTTATTCACTTAGTCGCCTCTTACGATATCCACGAGAAGACATGAAGTGGCACTATTCTAACCTGGCAACCACACGGGATTAAAATATTATAAAACAAATATTTGCATAGTTTCGAATAAAAGTTATCACATTTAATGTTCAAAGTCCCAAACTAAATATAATTATTCAGTAACCGCTTTGTTTAATAATGGCATAGATTTAAAGTTGTCTAAATTACGAATCATTTTTTATTCATTTCATATTGAGATCATTGGTTTTGTAATCAGTCTAACATATTAAACAATTTGGCTTTGTCACTTTGTCGTTTGACGTCTGTAAATCCGTGTAGGTACTTATTCTAGTTTTATAATCAAGATACAATGTTTTAAAAATGTCATGAAACTGCATTTAAATAGCTAATTGCCTAGCTGCAACTATTCCTTAGTGTGATGTGTTTTTATATTTACTTTGGCTTGTCCCCAATTTACATTTCTAGTTGTAAACAAGTTATTCGTATTTGAAGAAGTGACAATTGGCATGTGTTCGGAGTTTTAATATACGAAAGTCATTAAATCATTAATATCATTATTTACGTATGTTTTTGTTTTTCAGACACTGACTGAGCCAAAGCAGCACAGGGGTAAGTGACAAACGGTGTTTTATTATTTAAACAGCTGATAATGTAGTTTTGGATCGATTCGTATCAACTCAATAACATTTATGATTACGTGGCTCCTTGCAAAACGAACTATAGCGGCGTGGAATAAGCTCAAAATAATAATGGCAATAAAAAGGCGATCTCGATGTTGCCGGTTGGATGTAGATTGTCCAATCAAAACCGTTATCAAACTGATATTATAAAAAGGAAAGATTTGTATTTTTGTATGCTTGTAACTAATGAACTAAAAAACTATGAGACCGATTTCAAAAAATCTTTTTATCAGTAAAAAGCTATCTTATCCCTGAGAAACATAGGCTTTGTTTTGTTTTTCTACGCGGACGGGGTCGCGGGTAATAGCTAGTTACAATATAAGTAAAGTTAGTTATGGAAATCCTTATTAGTCAAAATATTTGTGCAAGGGAACTAAACAATGTTAATATTTTACTTGTTCTGGAGTAGCTGTTGCCCGTGACTCTGATTGTCGATAGATAGATAAAACGTTTATTTTCATCTCAATCGTTTCCCCTGTTTCCGGAACTATCTAATTTAACGGGACAAGAAGTACCCTATATACTTTTCCTGGGTTCAAGCTGTCTCCGTAACTAAGTTAATGAAAATGGGTTCAGTGGTTTAGCATTAAAATAATAACAAACTAATCAACAAGGTGCTTTCGCATTTATAGTATTATAGTTGGATAGATTAAAAAAAAAAAACTTCGCTAAAGTAATTTCTCTTGTATTTTATAAATAGCATTCAAGTCACTAGGTAAATGTTGTTCGTTCCGCTTATTACATTTTATGCGCAGATTATATAACGGTAAACAATTGTAAAAGTAATATTAATTTGTCTAAAGTCCCGTATTCACTAGGGAGTGGACAAATTTTTACAACGCAACGTTTCCAAACTTTGCTCGACAAATCTGGCAACATCGCGCGATATTTACGGCAGCGACGTTTAGTAAATAATCGCAACAACTTCTGCCATGTCTAGCAACATTGTAAGTGGTCGAATAATCTGGCGGAGTCGCGCAGCTTCGTCTGACTCGCAATGTTGCCGGATGTCGCCAAACAGACAAGCAAAGTCGCGCCTTATTTACACTCAGGAGCAATGAAAAATGGGCACTTTCTAGGAAATTCTGTACTTAATGACCCGTTTTCATTGGTTTTGACTATATTTTCGTTCCCTAGTGAGTAATAGTATTTCTTATTTTATTTGCTCGTAATTCATAATCGTTCACGGTAAACAAGAAGCGTACTATACAACCGTGTCCGTGGCTAATTTGACACAATACAATAAGATCATAACTTTCCAGGTATTGACTTCTCTACGTGGACGATCGCGGCCTAGGAATTCATTATTCAATTTCGATATAACTTCTTATCAAACGATAATATCGCTAGAATGTCGATAGCTCGAATTAGACACACATATTATGGCAAGTTCCAAACAATTTGAAAAAAAAACCCCTTAATCTTACGGGTTTGACAAAAAATATATGGGATCATCATTCCGGACAAAAGAAAAAATCCCTATAGATCCTTAAAAATGTTAAGACGTGCAAAACGAACCAAATTTTCGGTGACTGTTTGTTTGTATAAGTCCAATGATTCACAGAACAAGTTACGTTTGTGTTTATTATGCTTACGAACCTTAATAGCTAACCCACAATATAACTTTATCGCAGAATGTAACAGGTTAAATTTGAGGTAATTTCAATCTCATGATTTAACGTTACTTTATTGCGGTATTAGTTATCGTAGATCACAGTTTTTCTATGAATCACGAGTGACAAATATATCTATGAAGTCAGTAAGCACCTTTAGCGATTGCCAGCTAACGCTATTGAGTTAAGTTGGGAGTATTGTACGGTAGCGGTAGGTAAAAAATGTTTGAAGTCGACAATGTTATTAAAGATGCCAAGTCATTTCTAGTTTATATAAAACTCAACTTTATTGCTGTAAAATGTCACGGAGCTAACACAATCATGTTGTCCGCGAGTTGTTTGTCGCTCGTCTCACCATTTCTATCTAGTCTGTAACGATAGTGATGCACAGAGCGACAAACGAGAAAATACAACTTGTGATAGCATAGCCGAACAGATTGGCATTAGACCTAATATGCCAAGAAAATTTATAAAAACCGGGGGAATAATACCCCTAGATTTAAAAATTGGCACAGTAATACCTTAAAGAGACCCCCTTTAAGATATTACTGTGCCCTGTTATTATAATTTTTCTTGGCATATTAGATCTAATGCAAATCTGTTCGGCTAGGCTATCACAAGTTGTATTTTCTCGCTGAGGGTGTAGAGGGGGTTAATGGTCCCTTTTTTCAAGTTTTTGCTCATGTCTCGAATATTTGTACCAATAGTAATTTGATTACTTCTGACAACAGCCCCGACAATTGAAGACTTTTAGTATGTTCACCTAGACGATTAAAGCTGTTGTGCCAATTTTTTTATACTACACGAATTATCCCCTCTGATTGCCCATATTAGGCTTAATTTTCTCGGCCTATAACGATTCACAAATTTAAGACTTCGACTTACGTTGGTTTACAATTCAAGTTCGTGACAATACTAGTATTATTAAGAAATTCTTTTCACAGAACACCTGTTGGGGGCCAAACAATGCACTTGGGGACCTTCTTATTGGTGCAGCAACTTCAGGTAAATATTTTTTATGCACGTATCAAACTCTTTTTTATCGCCCAATAGCGGATCGCGGTTGTTATAGAAATATTAGTTCATTCACAGAATGTTTTCAATGATTGTCTTTTGTTATCCTACTGCGTTGGTGGGCAGAGGGTCCGTTGTCACCTTATTGCACTGTAATAAGGTTCAAGAGTGGATACTTCTCTTAGTAGTCGACTGTACAGTGCAAGAAGTCAAACTGTTTTAGGTTTTAGTATGAGAACGAATGAGCTAGAAATACAACTGTATGCTTCCTTGTTTTAAATTAGACACTAAATGGATAGCCTGATGCTGTTGGCGAATGCAAAGTCCTTAGATAATTTTATCGACTCGAGTGCCACTGGTTATTTAGATTGAAAATGGCAGATTTAACCCTAATTATTATAATGCGTCTAAGAGTTTTTAAGTTACATAAAAAAGAAGAAGTGCAAAGTCAGTCAATTATCGGTGAGAACCTGTAATTAGCTTTTCGTATATATTTTAAGTTATTGTTTTGTTTTATAGCTGTTGGTTTTCCATAAATAAATAAATAATAGCACAACAGTAAGTACTGTTAAATAAACAATAAATAAATTGCCCTTCATTCCAAAGGTGAGATATCACACTACAAGTTTATTTTAAGTTGGATTGGGTTCTAACTTACCAGATGCTCTTACGGTGAAGAAATAACATTGTAAGAAAACCTGCACAACAGGTGAGGAGGAGTATATAAGAGGATAACTGCATAGAAGATCCTATGGGTCGAAGTATATTCGATGACCTAAGATATACAAGATAAAGTAGATATGGACCCAAACAAATCTAAGCTAATTGGAATTAAATAATGTATTTTGTGTCAATCGGAGCTTTAATTTTTATATTTTTTCCAGCACGGGGCGGGAATGCAGGGCAACGAGCCATTGTATTAAGCGCGTGTGGTCTCAAATGGACTTCGCCGTAGACACGGATGAAATTTGCAAGATTTGCACTGACATGGTGACCCAGGCCAGGGATCAGTTGCAGAGCAACGAGACACAGGTGAACTGAGACTAATGTCTAACCTTTTTAAGCACATTATGTGAAATAGCTCTTTGGTTCACAACATTTTGAAGGGAATGGAAAAACAAACGAACTTAGCTTATGGTGAATGGTCTCCACGGATATTTGAAATCACAAGACTGCAAACGCTTTGCTAAGTCTCGGGACTAAGATCAAATGCCTATATGCTAGTCATTTCTCCCATTGTCCCCTTTCTCCCAGTGCCCCACACTGGAAAAAAACAATGTGAACAATGCTAATTTATCATCAAAACCATCATCATGTCAACTGAAAGACGTCCACTGCGGAAAATAAGCCTGACATAATTCTCGACAGTCTGTTTTAGTTTTACCCAAAATGTAAGTTTCCTCCCTGATCTTGCACACCACTTGTAAGCATTTAAGTATAAACCTTCCCAATGAGAACATGTTCTGCTGCCGTCGGTCCAGTCTGCGCTTTTCTGAGCAAACTACCGCAAGTCTACCGCAATTCTAACTTGACTCTGCCTGATTCAAAGTGTTTCGCTTCTGCATAGAACTTGCCTACGTGTGTATATGCACGTACTAATTAACAATCCCAATGGACAAAACCTTATTGGTAAATATTTTTTTACAGGACTTGTTACATTTTGTTTTGCATTAAATATTTATAGGTTACATTTAACTGTTGATATAACGGGATTTAACAATCTGTATTTATTTTACACACGTGTCTACGTGATTTCATTCATCCAAATCTAATCATTCGTGGTAACCCTTTTCTAAATGTAATGTGTTACCAATAGAGTATAGAATACCTCGACTACCTCATTGCAGTAAGCCGCCCTTTGGTATTACGGCAGGCGGGGAGAAGTAGTAGCAAGAAACTTATTCTAGGCGGAGTCGCTAACGAACTCGGGGTCGTTCTCTAAGATAAGATTATTTTCTCGTCTCACCAGTCACGTATTCTTTATCACACAATAATTATACCCACGTAACACGATATAAAACAGGTCATTCTTCGGGCATTTGTTGACCCGTATGACGCGAAATCGAAATCAATTGTGCATTGTTAAGGCTTACTGCACTATAGCAGTGACGAATGGTCGATACAATAGCATAATAAGGGCTTCGTTTTAATTGTACAGATCCGGGTCATTTGTTGGAAATAGTTTTGTGTTTACACGCTTCTGCGCTTTCTTTGATGGATTGATTTGCTTACGGTTAATAATACTTAATAATTAATAATAAACGGGTTTTTACCAAATAATAGTTAAAAAGTGTACTTACGCCTACTTCCAGTAATTATTCTTTCTGGTAATTTGTATTACCGGAGATAGTAAACGAATATAAGGATCCTTCTTTTGACCGTCTCAATAAACGTGTCACTTGTAAATAAATGTACTAAAAAGATAGATGGCTAGTTATTAAATTTAACTGTGGGTACATTAAAGATTGGTATGCTTTTTATTAAATCAATTAAGAGGATTATGAAGCGAACTTAAATCGCGTAGCTGTCAGAAAAAAACCACGTATATGTAGCTACAGGGGATAATGTGTCTGATCCTAAAATCAAGTCTGATATCCAAGAGAATTTATGTATGTTATAAATATATAAAAAAACTAGTAAAAATCGAACTAGGTTTCCTCTCAAATATTGATTTCATTTTGTTACTATGTCAGCTATAATTACTATTAATAATTAAACCATTATTGAACGGTCGGCAAGTCAACAACATGTTAATTTCTTATTTCTTAGCCTATTGTTATCGCCGGCAAACAAAGAGATGAACTCTGCTTGCTTCAGCGCTGGGTCGGCGACCGATAGCGGCTAATTGTACCGGCCGGATAGGATAACCTTGTTTATTTAGCCCTAATTCTTGTACTCTTTAAAATCATTTAACATTGTGTGCCCGATATTACTAAATCGTTTTATTTGTATCAAATGATGTTAAGATAAAAAAATACCTTTTCCAATTGGTTTCTAAGTTTCTACTGATTCCAATAGAAAATATTTGTTTTTCAGTAAGGAAAAAATCTTTACCGCCTACACCAATGTAGACAATAGGAGACCAGCCCACTATTTCACCATCCTGATAATAACAGGTGGCAGGTGACAATTCGGAATACATTGCAGAGTTAACAAGTTTTTAGTTCACTGATATTTATATCAGCTACGCCATGTACACTGAAATGTCATCTGTCACCTGTCATTGTCAGAATGGTGAAATTGGAGACATATATCACTTTTAACACCTACACATCAGATACATAACTTAAAGTAACATTAAGAGCCGAGTCTAAGGCTGAACGTATTTTTATATTTATTTGTTCATTAATATATTTCTGATGATTTTAGTAAACATTTAGCATTTTATATTTTCACTGCCCTCTATTAGCATTTGTATGCTTTATAAATACTAAGTGCGTGTTGCCGACGCCGAATGTGTTAACAAATTAACTTAATTAATTAATTATTGTATTAATTTGAATTAATGTAGTAACAGAACTGTATTCACATAGGAAACAGTTTTGAATTTAATTCACTTTTTAACTCGCCTTCAGTACTAGACATACCCATCATAATTATTATTTTAAAGCTGTTTCCTTATCGGTTGGGTATTTTGTATTCTTTTCTATATACAGCCTTGTCAAGTCGTATCTGACACACCAACTTAGAACAGTTTCTCCTCCCTTTACTAGTTACTAGCTACAGCACGGAAAAAAATAAAAATAGGACTAACCTATTTTTATTTTTTTCCGTGCTGTAGCTAGTAACTAGTAAATGCTCGGAATTAGGGGATTGCCTATCGATGTGGTGAGCAGGCTAAGTCTAAGCGATGTATTATTGCTATATGTATATATTTTTTTATACAGGAGGAACTGAAACAGGTGTTTGAAGGCTCATGCAACCTGATTCCTATCAAGCTAGTCCGCAAAGAGTGTATCAAGTTGGCAGACGATTTCGTACCGGAGTTGGTGGAGACCCTCGCCTCTCAGATGAACCCACAGGCCGTTTGTTCCGTCGCCGGACTGTGTAACAACGCCAAGATCGACCTGATGCTTGAGGATTATGTAAGTCAATACTTCACTTACCTACTACTTTTTAATTTTCGTAGGTAGGGTATAAAAAGGCCTATGGCTTGGTGGCCTGACAAAGCCTATTCTTCAACCCATCACGTAAGTACGGTAATTTTTTGTCATGTTCGTTTGAGTGTTTTTTCTATACGTACTTAACTAGGTGCCGTTCGATTTGTGTTAGCGTAGCAAGTGTTTATTTAATTTTTATCTCATGGATCTAAAACATATTAACCCGTGGAGCGCCGCGGAACAATTTTCAATAATTGGCGTAGTTGCGTTGTCTGCACTGTGTGTACATAGGGCGATATAGGCCAATAATATGTCCGCATAGAACGCCCGACGGGTTAAAATTGTTATACTTCATCTGTCTGGTATCAAAATAAAGGGTTTGAAATGAAGATCAAACATATTTAATAATACTAAACTAAACAAAAATATCACACAAGTTGCAGTCGGGTGGGTGGGGGTGGGTTTAAGTATGTTTTTGTTATACTTGTTTAGTTTCAAACCCAATAGCATCAACGACACCCCGTGCCTTAGTCTATACATGTCCGTCCGTCTGTCAGGGAGAGATATTTTTCGGAGCGAAATATATTTAATAATAAAGAAACCGAGAGCGTTCCCTTCTAAGTTATATTGTAATAACAACATGCAAAGATTCAATATGTCCTATAATTAAATATTATTAACAAGTGAGACAACATTGTATTGGCTCTAATTAAAATCAAAATACATTAGAGCTGTGATACTTGTTTATTATCCTGTTAGTTAAATTTCTGTCTGTGCAAACACACAAGAAATATTAACTAACAGGATAATAAACAAGTATTACATCTCTAATTGATTTTGATAAAGCATACCATATAATACGAACTTAGAAATAGGAAAACTATGATCTACTCGTACTAGCTCGCTTTAAAAATTTAAATTATGATATAGTTTTATTATTACTAACTAAGCGCCACATTAAGCCGTAGCCGTGATACGTCTTCGGGTAAATTAACTTTTTCACCCACACTACTTTTGTCTCCTGCGTTACGATTCGATTAAATTCCACAACAATTTATGCTTAAACATAAACATTAACGAACGTAATTTTATAAATTCTGTTAGGTTTTGGAATGGTTTATAAAAGGAATCCAACGGTATAATAAAATATTTGTAAATAATAGGTTTTCTTAACAAAAAATGATTGAAATTTTCAAAAATGGCCTCTACTTACCCTTAGATGAAATATGGTTTACATTTGCTTCATGTCAAAATTATACCTATCTTAGTCATTATCAAAACTTAAGACATATGTTCTTGTCGGTGAACTGCTCGCCATTCTTATCTATTATTTGCTAGGTTCTTAACATCTTTATACGACACGACCTTAACTTTCTCTTTCACTTGCTCAAAGTAACTTCGTCTGGGTCGCCCTCTGCATATTTTGACTTAAATGTTTCCTTCTATTATATTTTTATGAAATTATCGTGCCGTATCCATATCAAGTACCCTTTCATCTTCGCTATTCTGGTGTCTATCGTCTTTAACAAAATAATAAGTTCCCGTTTTATTCCCAAAAGGGTTTCTATCAGGGAAGCTATATTGACGACACGCTAGCCTAGTTGGTAGTGAGCCTGCCTTTGAATCTGCTGGGTTCAAATCCCGGTAAGAACAAGCCTAGAGCTAGGTTTGGGACTAGGTTAATTTGTGTGACATTGTCCTGTGTAACCTCTAATGATAATTAACTTTTGTTACAGAGGACGCAGCTAGCCAACCGCGCCGGCTGCTCGAGCTGCAAGCAGACCGTCGGCGTCGTACGTCGCAAGTTTGACGCCACCAGCTACGATGACTTCCTTATTGGACTGCTACAGGTACGAACTTACCACTTATTGACACATACCACCGTACTCATAGTCCCGTTTTAAACTTGTGTATGAAAACGTAACTAAGGAACGCCTTCATTGTCATTAACTGACTCTGAGTGCGGCTGTTAGTTCACTGCATCCAAAAACCTTATAAGTTAGAAAAATAACTGAATTGAGTTTTGCTCTAACACATAAGTTAGAGTAAGAGAAGAGTCAACTTTAGCAATTTTAAATAATCAAAGTGTAAAGTTTGTTCCGTTATGTTAATGTGGTTGGCACACAGCTGATAGCATGAAACAAATATAACATATCCCCAAGGATTTTTCAAATGTCTTATTTTTTCCGAACCGAGCGTGGCCCTGACGCGCAAGCTTTAGCTAGATACAAACGTAGTTAAGTTTGGCTCATATCACAGATAAAAGGAAGTCTTTATGTGTAAAACAATTGTACATGGTTTGTTAAAGCATAAGAGTTACTGTATTATGGATCTGACCGAAGTCGACAGGTAACAACACCAGTGTTCGACAATTTTAGCTAACATGCACCAATCATCGACAGAAGCTTTTAATGCAAAGATAATATCCTCGTAAGGCCCTTTGTGCATTAGGATGTACATAATCAAGGAAATTTAATTTAAACTACATCAGAATGACAATAAAGTCCCTTTTTCTTTGTTTAGATATTAAAATTGATAGTACCTACAGAGCAAACGTTTTTGAACTTTATTTCCTAGCTGCTAGATACAAATTCCCATCACAAAAAATCTTCCTGTTTCTAGTATGATGCCTTACGAGGATATGGTTATAAATTGATTGTTGCAAAACAAATGAATAACTCTTATCTTAGAATAAGAGTCAGTGTCGAACATTGGTCCTTTGTCGAGAACTGGTGTCGTTACCTTACCTATCTATTACTTCCAGGTGTGCCGCAAAGTGGGTCCCCTCTCCGACTCCTGCTCGATGCTAGTGTTCCGCCACTACGAGACCATCCTGGCTGCCGTCAAGAAAGACCTCACGCCGCAGAGCATGTGCCACCTGAGCGGGCAGTGCGACTACCGGTTCCACACCCACGACGAGTACAGCTTCCCCGAGTCCCTTGAAGTCGAGGAGGTTAAGTAAGTACATACATACGACAGAGAGTAGGCAGAGACCAATTCTTACCACCTGCTACGGTCCTGACAAACTCTTGACAAACAATATAGCATTGAAATCGCATAAACACAAGTTGGTACAGTGGAAGAGTTAAAAATAACGGTCAAATCTGAGTTATTCGCGTTACGAGAGTTCCCCACAGTAGCTATATTTCGAATTTCATATTTTTTTCTTTACCAAATAAAATTGCGCGAACTAAACTCACACTTGACCCGTTTCTAGTATTTAAAGTTTTTCTTTATAATCATACCATTGACGCGTGTGTGTATGTAAAAGTCTTGTATAGGGGCCCCCCTTTTATTTTTGACACGGTTTACTACAAACAAATAATTAAGACTAATAGTAGTAACTCACGATCGAACATGGTCTGCTTCGAACCACGAACCGAGAGGTGTAGTTCTTACAGATAACTACGTCCCTCTCGGTTCATGGTTCGGAGCAGACTATATTCGATCGTCTGTTAAAAACAAAGCCATAATTACAGTTATTTTGACTATGTTTACATTAAATACTGTGCTAATCAATGCACCTGAAACCGAATAAAACTTCAAGTAATTAGTGTTTTTCCTTGGCAGTGACGTTCCCTGTGAATTCTGCGAAAAATTGGTGATTCATCTGAGAGACGTTCTGATCGCCAACACCACTGAAATCGAATTCCATAAAGTTTTAACTGGTATGTATTTGTATAACCAGTAAATGGTTATCTAACTTGAAAAAATCGGACAAATGAAATATTTGGGAATGTTTTACAGTTTTACAGATTGAAAATGGTACCTACCGTAAAATCAAAAACAAAAAACTGGCATTATATTGATGGACATAGTTAACTAGCCGAAATCGTTTATCGGGATTTTATGTGCTACTAGCGGTTTCGCGCGACTCGGTCAGCCTAGAATTTATCGCTATGTGCTACTAGCGGTTTCGCGCGACTCGGTCAGCCTAGAATTTATCGCTATTCCCTGAGGAACCATCGTAATTTTTGGGATAAAAAGTACCCATTGTCCTTCCCCGGGACTCAAATTATCTCCATACCAAAGGACCCCGGAGCGAATGTATGGAAAAATGGGTTTAAGTCAAATTTACTGAAACTGTGGTATAATGTAGGTTTTGATTTCCTTATTAAAATTGTATATGGGCGTAAGCACCACCACAAATGACTAGTTTCTAAGAAAAAGTGTTAATCTAAAATTAATAATTATGATCTACGTATTATTATTACCCGCTAGTTAACATCTCAGGTCATCAAGATTGACAATTATTATTGTTAAAAAAAAACAAATAGGTCATATTAAATTAAATAATGTAGAAACTATTAGTCGTGCTTTACGCCCATATACAACTTTTATAAAGAAATAAAAACCTACATTATACCAGAATTTCAGTAGACTGAAAACCGTTTTTTCATACATTCGCTGCGGGGTCTGTTCATCAAAATCGGTCAGCGGTTTATCAGACATCAGTGAAAGCGTAACAAACGGACAAACAGATAGACAGACAAAATTATTTTTACATTTATAATATGGGTTTGCGAGAATAATTATTTTAAAAACAATCGTCCAAGTCACGCTCACGTCCCAACCTAGTATACATTTTGTATGGAATATTGGGAGCTATAATTATGTTTAGTCATTGTTTTTAATTTAATTAAAAATCTGTTCAACTGTGAAATCTGTTCAAATGAAAGGGGTTAGTATAGATATACTCTAATTAAAAAAAAATACATTTACAGGTCTGTGCAAGCAAACCGGCGAGTTCAAATCCGAATGCCTTTCCCTAGTGGAACAATATGCCGATGAGATCTACACTTACTTGGTATCAGGACTTAAGGCTTATGAGATCTGCTCCCTCATTGGTATCTGCAACAATAGCGTGAACGTGCCCATTGCTCCTCTGATACCCCAGGAGTTGTACATGAAGGTGGTCACTTTAGCGTCCCCTAGATTGATTGGTGAAGATGAAGCCAATAGCTATACTACTACGGTGAAGGTATGCTGTTTTATACTGGTATTTGTTTCATTTTCTATATTATTTGATATTTATGTCGCTTTTAAATGTTTTTCTCTCGCAATTGTTACCTAGTGGATTTTTCAAAGATTCAAGGACAATTTTAAACATTAAAAGATATTTGCTAAACATAATAACGCATATTTTAACAAATAAGATCGTAAGCAGCTGCATTAGTACAAACTGTGTCGCAGCTGTTTACGCCCACTTATGTTCTACATATCAGGATAGTGTACCTTATAATTATTATTACTATATTTGATTAGAAAAGATTTGTTTGAAATCCATAGTAAACACAGAAGATAAGTGTTATATCTACATGGTATATAATTCCTATTTATCTCATACTAATTGAAACAATAACAAAAAGTTGTTTACCCATTTAGTATGTACTACGGAGTAACCCACTATGTACATTGCTCTGGAACTCATGATAAAAGAGGGAATAATAATACTACTAAATATTACTACTGTGCATAGAGTTTTGGAATGTATAATTGCACCGACTAAGAATCTGCTAAGCTTAGTTTTTAAAATCTAACAAGGTCAATTTTACAGCCTCACCGCGTCCAAATCGGAGACAGGCAGACGAACGTGCGCATCCTCGGCTCGGACCCGAACGTGCAGTCTCTGAACGTCCAGCCGCTCCCGATCGAGCGAATGTTCGTCGCGGTCCCGCAAGGGAAGGCTGCTTGCTCGTTCTGCGAATACTTCCTGCACTATCTGCAGGTTGAGCTCAGCGATAACATTAATGAGGTGAGTTTATTGGTTAGGGATGTTAGTTTGGATATTTTATATATGGAGTCTGTTAGTTTCTTAATAAATAAATAAATATCAAAGGTTAATCTAGCAGAAATTGATCATTTCCAAACTAAGCTCTAGGCTTTAGATAGCACTTGTCATTTTTGGATGACATGACATCGCTGAACTGCTTTCACCTTTAGATACCCAGGTGCTACCTGGGAAGCCAGTTTCAAACACTACTTGTAAAAGTAAAAATAATTGTGACATAAGTCTCAAAAACTGATTATTCCACTATTCCGTTGCGTTGGGTTTCGAAAACTATTTCACACTGTCATTGCGTTGTCACGCTCACTCAAACATATGCATGTGTGTGTGAGGATCTTCTTCATTTTAATTAATGGCGGTCCACCGCGATATACGTAGTGATTTCGCCAATGTCAAGTGAGTTGATTAAAACAGTAAACAGCGATGTACAGTCAATTGAAGTTGTCAAAGATGTAAACAAACTAGTACCGTTAGACACAACCTCAAATACCAACATCACCAAGTGTGTTTTTATTAAAAATAACGTATAATAAATAGTTATTTCATCTTAAACTTAATATGAAAATAATGATCTTGTGTATAAATCATTGCAAAGACCTCTTTTGATATTTAAAAGTACGTGATTATCGAGTATGGTGAATTGCTTCGTTTGGTTTTGTTTACATCTGCCAAGTTCAATTGACACAAACTTTGCAGCCATCCCGTCAAATATATGTAAACATAGACCTTATAATAAGTGGTATAGACGCGTGTAGATATTTTTGGCGTCTTGGGAACATATGTCTTTGACTGTACAAATTGATAGTGAATTCAGTTGACTTTAACCTCAGATACTGTGATATCAGCACAAAAGTTAATAATAATTTTATTGGTAGTCAATATGACACACTATGCTAATTAAATTAAAATTAAAATAAAAAAAATAAACATTTTATTGCCAGGAAGTTTAAATACAAATATACAGAAACAAATTTACATCAAAACAAGATAGAACAAAAAGTAAAGTAAAAAAGAATAACTTATTTCTAGGCAATGGGTGCTGATCTCAGCATGTGCTGGGGCCGGAAGCCCAGCGCTGATTTTCAGATAGGCCCCTGGGTGGAGTGGTCACTTCGTATGCTAACAACGTGCATTCATACAAAGGAAAAGAATAAAAAGGGTTACAATATAATGGGCTTGTGTGTCCGTGTATGTATGAGTGTGTATTTTATTGATGTTTTAAAAACTTAAATACATAAAAATATAAAAAAAATATATAAGTACATTATTTATTTATTTAATTATCTTTCTTTCGTTCTTTCAAAATGCCTATAGCTCGGCTATTATGCAGATGGGGATTTTATTGTATTTGGCACGCGATGATTTTAATCTGGCATTTTTATTATTATTTAGGTATTTTGTTTCCCCAAGGATGGAGCTTAATAAAGGACGTTACGACTGTATATTTCTATTAGTTTTAATTTAGTTCAGCGTTATATAAAAAAATTAAAAACGAATTCAGAAACATTCTGTTTAGAAATTCTTTGATTTTGATGTTGATTTCAGACTGTCTTGGAAAATTTTAGTAATACTTACTATTTTTTTTATTTATCTATATGTTATGAGCATCAAAATTAATTATTTTCTTTATGTCACCAGCAAACCATCAAGTCAGCAGTAGAGAAGGCTTGCGACCGCCTGCCTCAATCTATCAACGGCGAGTGCCGCCAGTTTGTCGAGAACTACGGACAATCCGTCATTGCTTTGCTTGTGCAGGAGATTGATCCAGCTAGCGTAAGTACCATTAGACAACGCGAGATTTATTTCAAACCATCACCGGATAATAAAAAGTTCATAAAAGTGTTGCTAGTCTTGTAAACACTGGTTTTTATCGATGCTATCGACACATCAATCGCGTGTGCCACTGACTCGAACTTTCCGACGTTACGAATTCTTTTCAGAGTTGATGATGCAGAAAGTTCGAAACAACAGGAAGTTTAATAAGCGTTTAAATTGGTTTTGCTTGTAAATGTTATTTTATTTAGATAAATTTACCGCGAAGATAGAGTAATAGTCCGATAATATCGATAGCATATCGACATTATTGCTCGCTCCCTACAATCTATCAAACAGTCTGCAAATAAATGACCCCTAGTGATGCGATATAATATAATCGATAATACAGTGTCAACTCGACGTACGTTTTATTATCATCAGAAGTGATAAATTCTATGGTCGGTGACAATTTAAACGGGCAAAGATTCAACCGAAGTAATAACACAAAAGATCCCATAGGGTCGAAGTGTCCTTAATGAAACCACCAGATAAGATAAGATAAACCGAAGTAATTTACCATTTACTCAATAATCTCGTACTTTTAAAGATCAAACGGCATCTCAATTATGTACAAACCTTTACTTTTATAAATAACAACACGTTCGATGGTACTGTTTACATCTTCGCCAATTCAATTGAGGCAGACTATAAAGTTACGATAAATATTATTGTTATAGTATTAATCACGAGTGACGTGAACGGAAATGGAAGGAGCAATACTTGGAGTAACAAAAACTGATCCGAAGGAAAACTAAAATGTCATTGGGTAGTGGATTATTTTATAAAATTAGCTTTATCTCTCTGTCCAATCAGGTGTGCCCAGCATTGGGCTTATGCCCCACAGCCGTGGTGCGGAAAGTGACCACCAACTCCGAGAAGCCTAACTGCCCGCTGTGTTTGTTCGCCATTGAGCAGCTCGAAACCATCATTAAGAACAACCGAAGCGAGGTAACGTAGTACTCATACATCACAGCATAACCAAGGCAATTTAGTAGAAACTATATTTGAATGCCCATAAAGTTTATTTTTATTCGTTTCTAATTTGAAATTGGCATTTAAGAGCAAAGGTAACTGATCTTTATTTCCTTGCTGGTAGATTCAAATCTCCGTTTATCTTCCGTTTTTTCAGTAAAAAACGATACCATACCTCTCCTTGTCCACAGACGGCGATTCAAGCAGCCCTTGACGGCCTATGCAACCACCTATCATCCAAACTTCGCATGCAATGCGTCGACTTCGTAGACACCTACAGCAAACAACTAGTCGAAATGCTCGTCGCCAATTTAGACGCTCAAGAAATCTGCGTGTATCTCAAACTTTGCTCAAACGACGTCCACAACCCTCTCATGGTTGCACCGAGGAGGGAACAGGGATCACACCCAAGTATTGATAGATGGTTTACGAGACCGCTGAAGCAAGCTGATAGGAATAACATGATGGCACATAGATTGCGTCCACATTTGACCAACACACAAGGTGATATCGGTAAGTTAGTTTGTTACACACAATAAATTAATGTCCGGGGGTAATGTAGCAATAGTTCTTGCTTTGTAGCTTGGTGCCTAGAACATTTGGCTTAACGTTTCGTTGTACTTGAAAGATGCCGCGATTAAAAGACTTAGGGTGATAATTTAACGTATGTTCTAAATAACATTTGTGTAAAATGTATAATTCTGAAAAAGTTTATAATCAATTTATTTATTTAATCTTCTTTCCACAATACAAATAAATGTAAAAATAATAAATGGCGGAATTGATGCCTATAAGGAATTCTCTACCAGTCAACCATTTTAACAGTGTATTAACGGTAGTGTGTGTATTATCGATGGACAAAACAATCTCCTTAACATTAGGTTACGTAAGTAAAGTTGTAATGAATTTAAAACAAATATAAGCGTCGAAACCTGGTGTGCGTGCAACATCAGAGACTCTGGGACGTCGTGCTACGATAGTCATGTGGATAAATAGATCATTTGATCTTTGTCATAACTTATCTTACATAAGAGATATTAAAATGTATGTTGACATTTATGTATTATAAATGAAGCTTCATATCAAGTGCTACGACGTAGGGCAGTTAGTTTACATAATATGTATGTGTTTATAAACACTTTATTGTACAAAACGCAGATATTCTAATACAATATTTACAGAATTGGTTACGCTAGGTGATGTTCGCATGAAGTCCTGCAAATATATAATTGTAAAGTGTAATAAAAGTTATACCTACGGTATTCACGTTCATATTTACAAAGAAAGGAATGCATCCATAGGAACTCCCACAGTACAAAGGCGAACTTATCCCCTTCTGATCTCTTCCAGCTAACCTTAGGGTTATTGAGGAAAATAAGAAAGCAAAAAGTGGCTACTAGTAGACATAAGTACAAAAACAAAGTTTACATAAACAGCTTGAACTATTTTTACATACATACATAACAACACGCCTTCACTCCCAGGCAGAGCTACAGAAATACCAACTCTAAAAAGACTTGTTGATAATTCTGTAACCTCATTTTGCACAATCAGGCCAAGAAGTTTACTAGTGTATTAGTGACAGGTCACAAGCCCATCGCTCAATAATACTACAAGCCCTTATTCCCTTGAACGTAATATTTTAGACATACAAATAATAAATAAATAGTAAAAGAGTATGTAAAAGAAAAACAACATAATTAAATGCACATACTTATGAGATGCCACCGATTGCAATTTCCTAATGTGAAAGTAAGTGTGATATTTGCGGAATAAAACTATATCATTTCACAATCACAGTATGAATCAAAGTTGTTTTGTTCAAACTTCTGCGATTGTATCATGACATGTGTATGTGACTTAAACCAATAATAAAAGTCCATACATTTTCCATTAAATTGTGTAATTAACACATACTTTTGATATCTAATTTTGTGTCGGTGTGGCGTCAGTGGCGCAACTTTCTGTTGTTGTATATAGTCACCTGTGGCGCTCAAAAGGTTAACTATGAATGAGATTAACGGTCTTTTAGCTCTTAACTTGTCTTGCCTTCAGCGTATCCTGCTATATCATGCAAGGAACCTGCTTCCCGGCCATTACCAAAACATTGTACAATCCTGTGGATTGGCTGCTTTTATTAAATCAGAGCTTATTTTGTCAGAGACGAATGAGATTCCGGACAACACGGTGAACGGTCGGCGTGTGAAGCAGCCCCGCGCTAAGACGCTCTGCGTTCTTTGCGAGTACGTCATGAAGGAAATCGACGACGAAATCAGGGATAAACATAACGAGGTCAGTGTCCAGGAAATGACCTAAAAGTACATGATATCAACTGAAGCGGCCTTATCTCAGATAAAACTCCTGTAGCAATATTAACTTTATTTATTACCAACAGAAGAGAATGAACTGGTTTGGTTATTAAATTTGAGATACTGCTTTTTGGCTTAGAAGGGTATATTACCTACAAGTATAACTTTACAATATTGACAATCAATGAAAAAGTTCTTAACCAGTGTTGTTATTGGTTACACTCATCGTTAACTGATGAAATACGGCTTAAAATATACAATATATAATCTGTTGAAAACGAAGCTTTCATTTTATAAGGTTTTAAAAATGAAATCTTTGGCGTTCATGCAAAGTTGTAATATTTTGTATGAACAGCTCTTAATTATTAAATCTCTTTAAACTTAGGTCCGTTTCAAAACAGAGGTTTGTTGGACATTAGTTCAGACATAAATTAAAGTTAATTGAAACTGGATTAGTGGTCAAATTCGATAAGTGACATTTGAACGCAATTGTATGGAAAAATCGCGTTTCTAATTATGTGACCACGTAGGTCGCTCAGGTAATCGCTCAGTGCGAAGAGTTTTATGTCCCGGTTTGCTACAGGAGGTACAAATCAAGAAGATTTAGTTTAAACTATATTTTAATGAGTGTAATTTCATTTTTATTTTTTTTTCGAAATTGAAATTTGTCTTTAGGAGGAATGGATATTAAACTTTATTTACTTGTTGGTAGATTCAAATGTATACTTACAAAAACCTTTCTGTTTGTAATATTTTGAACCAAGTCTCATTATTGGATTATGCTGAAATTTGTTATGCACAGTAGTATCTGCAACTGGACCTCTATAACTAAGACCCCCTAAGATTGAATTTATTGACTGCGAAAAAGTAAAGTTGATAAAATAAATTACTAAGAAAACTGTGTTTCTCAGGACGAAATCAAGAAGATAGTTCACAGCGTATGCACGCGCATGCCCAAATCGGTTCGCGCCCAGTGCGACCAGTTCGTCGAGAAGTACGCCGACCTCATCATCAGCCTGTTGGCTCAAGAGTTGGAGCCTGCGGAGGTATGCGCCGAACTCAGACTTTGCGACCAACCGGACTCCATCAGGGTCGCCGCTATTAGAGGTGAGGAATCATGTTCTTTGAGCCTCCGTGCCGCCCAATGTACAAAGTGACACTTAGCAAACTGCCCAGATTTAAGACATATTTTTTTTGAACTAAACGCCAAGTGTACATTACACTGTACTCATGGGCAGTTTGGACATACAAAAGTTTTGGCTTATACATTGCACACTGGGAGTTTAGCTAATCGGTTTTTTTCTTGGGCGGCACGAGGTTAGGGTTCCATACTCTATTACTAACCCTCCCGCGGTCCGTCTGCCTCTTTGTGTGGCGCCTGTCTTAGCAAGCTGTATCTCATGAACCGTAATAGCTTGAGTTGTACACTTGAGTTTTTTACGGAGTATGTATTATAGCCGCTATAACAAACAACAAATAACAAGAAAAGTGTCGTTTTCGGCGTTATTCGGAAGCTTCCGTGTGCTCTCGCCGCTATTAGAGGTGAGGGATCATGTTCTTTATAGGGTTCCGTACCCAAAGGGTCCCAACGGGAACTACCTGTCAACGAGAGCAAGCGAGCTAGAAGGCAAGTGCGGTATGAGACCCTTACAATATATTAAGAAAATGAACGGTTTACAAAGAAGGTACTATATCCTGTGGACCCCAAACTAGGCTGAGCTGTATCTTGTTATGTTCAATAATTCGGTGTGACCTTCCGAGGTTTCACCTGATGGTTCCAATGGAAGACCAGCGCTGACTTTAATGCTAGCATTATGATTATTTTTCTGTCCTTTTTTGTTTGTCACAAATAAATGTTTGTCTTTTTTTTGTTCTTTGTATAAATGTTTCAGCATAATTCAAATCAGCAATAATTAACATAAAACCACAATAAAGGGCAGTTTATTTTTAAGTTTGTTGTTATATTTTAACATGTTTAGTACCTATTCAACTACCGCACCCTGCTTCAGTACGCTAGGAGGACTGTTAATTCTTATGTTTTTCATAAATGTGAACACTTTGTCGATGAGTTTTTAAGGACTTATGTTCTGTTTGTGTTCTAATAAATAAAAGAGTAGATTACTATGTGATGTGACCTCTACCTAGTCAACGCCTGCCTTAACGCCTATACAGTAAGACCACAAATATAACTTACGTTGGCAATCTTCGTCTCAGCTTGTGTACGAATGACATCTGACGCGACGCTAAATAAAATGGCGGTCGACGGCGTCGCTGCAATGGCTGCCGAATATTTGATCAATAGCCGTCGAAGTTTTAACCGCGCAAACGTAATGCCTTATAATTGGCCAAAACGGTTTCGCGCCTTCAAAAAAAATGCTTTCTGAGCAGGTACATCGCTGTAACTTATATTTGTGGTACCACTGTACTGATGTTTTAATTGTATTATCGTCTGCAGAGGACGTGCTCAACTGCGCAGTCTGCGAGACCGTAGTGGTTGCCGTGAAGAAAGTGCTCAGCAACGATAGGGTCGACCGCGATATTGTGCACATCGTAGAGAAATCGTGCAGCATGCTGCCTGCCAAGTACTCTGAGAGGGTAAGCAATACTTGTCTTGATATACCTCTTAACACTAGGTATCAAAATGGGTTATCCCTCATATTTAAGTTAGTTTTTTTTTATTATTTAATGCAAAAAAAGCGTGATGAAAGTTATATCTTAACTAATAATTTATACTGTGAAAGTAACAAAACATATCCAAAACATCACTCCAAGGTTAGCTGGAAGAGATTCCTTAAATTCATGATTTTTTAAGACCATCCTTGGAATATTGTCTGACGTCACACGGGTAGTATGAAATCAATACAGTGACTAAGACCCGAGCAGAAGCTAGTTTAAAATAAACACGATATAGTATAGGATCCGAGTATACAAACCTTCACCCATCTGTTTAATGGATAAAAAGTATACTACATACATAACGTCACGCCCTTATTCCCAGAGTGGGGTAGGCAGTGCAACAGAAAGTATACTATATTAAATTAAATATGTTAAAAAACATATTGCAAGTGGGATTTGACTAAAAAAAAACAAAAAGGAGAAAAAAAAGAAATAGGGGAGGGTGAAGGTCATTAAATTTCTAGTTCGGATCTTAGACTAATAGTTTATACAGGTGTCCCAAAAATCGACATCGAGCCGGAAATAGGTTATAGGACAGTTCATAAGCTATCGATTTAACCCCTGTATGTTCAGCTATTTTTTGTACTATCGGAGATATTGATCATTTTAATCGGAATTATTGTAATTGTTCCTTATGTTTCGAAAAACCCTTAGCATGTATTATTTCAATATTTTTGTGGTTTCTTACATCGATAGAATCATTATGAACTTAGGATGTTTTTAAAGCTAATGGTGGGCCGTGTAATGTTCCAGTGCCACAATCTAATGGAGATCTACGGCGACAGCGTGCTGCACCTGCTCGAGCAGTACGGCACCAAGGCCGTGTGCCAGAAGATCGGGCTCTGCGCCGCCGCGCGCGCCGCCTTCCTGCACATAGACCCGCCCCGCCACTGAGGTACCTCCCTCTATAATAACTGAGTCATACACAGATTTAGGTTAGCGTCTTTCCTGTGCACACCAACGTTTCTAAGGCCAAATCAACGTTTTTAAGGCCTAACTTTCTGGCTAAGCCCATTCAGGTCAGGACTTCAAAAGATGAAAAAGTTTTTTGTTCAGTAAGTAGGCCGCACTGGCACTTTTATACGTCAAAATTCTACTAGCGCTTCAAAGAGAAGACCACTGCTGAGAAGAAGTGCCACAAGAAACTCAACAGTCAGTTTTTTTTTATATTGCTTATGACAATGATAGAACTTAACCTAGCATTAATAAAAAAAAAAAAAAAAAAAAAATGTATATCATGCGTAGTTAAGCAGGAAAACGTGTCGAAACTTCTCATAAACACAAGAGCAAATAAAAAAAAAATATATTAATATTTATACTTCCATGACGATGCTAAACTAAATGAAATAAAAAAAAAGTTTCGATACGTTCTCCTACAGGGCACACAAACAATTAACTTACGCAATATCCCTCAATATTTATAGTAGTCGAGAAACTTCGTAACCACTTTTGGACCTTAACACTATAAATAGAGCCGAAAAGTGATAAAAAACACAACGAAATATATCCAAATAGTGGTGAAATGTAATTATATATTAGGGTTTTTTTTAAACGTTATTGTAATAAACTATTGTCCTTTTTTCAGACGCAGCGCACGCGCCCGGGTTCAGAAATCTCTTTATAAATTAAGCCATGTTTTTTTACCAAAACATTTAGGTTAGAACAATATCATTTTAACAAGCTATTGAGGTCACTATTGAAGGGTTCATTATTTCAGGACGCGAGTGGAGAGATATATTTTTCTATGATATAAAGTGTACTTATGGTTGGAATGATCCTCAGTAGCTTTGTTGGTATACCCATTAAAAATACGTCTTCTAACACCGCTCATTTCGAAATATTAACGCTCTAACCGTATATTGTGTATTTTTATTACTGAGGGTATTTGTATTTAGTTAGGTTTTTCTTTTGTGTACGTACTCGAGACTTAATCGCGTAGTTGGTTTAGATCACAGCCTATTTTTTATTTGCAACGATCAATAGGTTCACGCTAGCCTGTGATAATATCCGATTTGTAAAATGTTTCTATTAATAAAGTTGGAAAATTTATAAGTGGTTTTATTTAATATCGCTGTATGGAACACGAGCGAATTAAACACGCGGTACTTTATTACGCTTCTCACTGGGAGTTGGGACACCCACCAACGAAATGTCAGACGCGATGCGCAAACAAGCGGACACCAGCTCCCTATTTCACCATACTGACATCGCCTCGGTGGTGAAACGGCTCAGCAACTTTAGCCCGCGGCACGCTCGGATACACGTCCAAATTCCGCGAGGCACGCACACCTTTGAGCACGGTCAAAATACCGACTCTCGACGGCTCGCCAATTTGAGCAAAATAGGTGACCGTGCGTGCCTCAACCCGAGGCTGCTCTAATTCGTACCTTAAGCTATCATATGGGGCCGATGAGATATTTTTTGTTGGTGACGGCGACTGGTTGCGCCGCTATGATGTCCCGGTGCCTTAAACGGTACCTATAATGCAACAAGTTTTAAAACGGCTTTTGGGTTTGGGTGCCTTTGTCTTGCTCGCACTTGTACGCGCTCAAGCGAGTAACCGATAATAACCGAACCCACCTGTTGTGTTTTATCTACTCGCGTACTGTAATATAATAAGACCTCGACTGTTTGTGTAGGATATGCTAAAGATGCGTACAGCACTACCAAATTCATACGTTATCGGTGATCTCTGTTTTTACAAACTATTAATTTGCAATATTTTGTAGGGATGTATGTCAGTTTAGGTCAAACCTTGGAAGTTAATTTTGAATCAGTTTCTGTCAATGGAACGGGCTGAAAATTAAATTTGGAACAGGTATGTGACAGGATCTCCGGATATGTACTTAACGTAGACCCACCGTGGGACTCATTAGTTTGGTCTTGATAAGCAGATAATGACTGCAAAAAAAATATATAAAATACGAGTGACAAATAAATTATGTTGAGTTATTTTCAATCAATACACAATCAGTGTTGTGTAACAGTATTGTGTAAAAAATGTATTTATAAACGCAAAAAAGATAAAATAAAACATTGTGTACTCGGTATAACAAAATAACTTGACAATTATAAATATTATAATTTATCATTGCGGCGGCAGCATGCAAAATAAAAAAATAAAATGCACAAAAAGTGCACTTACACGAGCAATCGTTTGAGCAATTATCGCTAATGTTGCATCTACTGTTGACGGCCAAATATCGCTCAAAACATTGCCAGTGTTAATGCACCGATAGGGCTCCACTCCGATGCACTCCGAATACCCTCGAATATGGCCATATGTCTGATTTACCCACGCATGGCGCCGCCCGACGACGCTATCGGAGTAGTCGACTTTATTGCTAATCTACTATGAAACCATGTCATAGTGACAGCGTTAAACCTTAATTTTAGCTTTCTTTCGTGATGTTTGACGCTGTCATTGTGACAGGGTTCCATAGTGGCATAACAATTAAAGTCCTTGACTGTACCGCCGTGGCGGTAAACGTAGCGACTGTTTGTAACAGAAAAAATATATTTATACTTTTAATTGAGAACAATAATGTCTGTTTCTAAAGACTGTGTTTCTACGCTAGAATATTCACCCCCTTGAAACTAGATTATCGTGTAAAAGACTCCTCGCTGGGTAGAGGCGTGTGGCACCGGACTCCTTCTTCCCTTTGCTCTGCCAGCTGTGGTGCCACCATGGGCTCGTTAGGATTATGTCTCCTCAGGTACTCCGCTAGCCAGAGGATCGGCTCAGCTGGCCTCTCGTGGGCTAAAGCGGTCAGGCCGGGGACCAGTGTCGACATTAGATGTTTCTGGATGTAGTCGTTCACTTGCCATTTGCGAAGGAGCGGGCCGACCACCACTGGAAGTTATTGGTCTGGTTAATACAGGATGCGACCTTAACACAAGTAGTTCTTTTCAAAGTGGGCATTGCTAGATTTCTTGGGACCAATTCGAAATGGTCTCATGTCTTGGCTACCTACTTTTGATTGGAAAAATTAACCTTTATATATGAACAAAAGGTACGGATGCAGGGGCCATGAGAAAATACGTAAATATGTCGACAACAGGTAGGCCTAGTTGGGAGTGACTCTGCCCCCCAAGCCAGCGGTCCTGGGTTGAAATTCCCGGTAAGGGCAGATATTTGTGTGATGAGCGTGAATATTTATTCCTGAGACTTGGATGATTTCTATGTATTTAAGCATTTACATTCATACATACATAACATCACACCTTCATTCCCACAGTGGTGGAGTGTAGTGGCAGAGCTACAGAAATACAAACAACTCTAAAAAGACTTCTTGATAATTCTGTAACCACATATTGCAAAAACAGGCTAAGATGTTTACCAGTGTATTTGAGTATTTATTTATCTATATAAGTATATTTATCGTTGTCTAGTACACATAGTACAAGCATAGAGATTAGTTTGGGACTAGGTCAACTTGTGTGAGATTGTCCCCTGATATTTATTTATTTATTTATGTTGTCAGTTTGTTATTCATTTCCCCCATAGCTATCTACCAGCATTTTGGATGTTGAGCCAGAATATGGCTATAGACCCGATTGCCTCCAATTTGCACCAGTCGACGATCGTACGAGTACCACAGTGTAAATTTAATCAAAAAAAAGGCTTAGTTGGTAACAATTTTCTTTAATATCGCTCAAAATGGGATGGCAGAGGACCACGTGGTTTATAGTAACGCACGAGAAATGTCACTCCATACATTTTGAGTGATAGAAAAGAAAAACGTTAATAGGGTTTGCATCTTGCCTAGGGCTACAGAAATATATAATATGAGAAACGCCCTTACTGGTCGGAAAGAAGAAATGTATCTCCCTGAGCGCCTCAGCGTGGTTCTCGCTGCCGTGCAACGCGTTGAAGTAGTCTCCATACTTGGTGCGGCGCCCGTAGCACGCCCTCAGGCTGTCCGGCCAGTACGCCTGCGCCTCCGCCACTCTGTAACACATTTTGTAATAATTAAGTGCAACTGGTCGTTTTAGTAAACTGGTCTTTGTGATATGCCCGTCTGAAGACGTTAGAGGATGACGGTAATCTTTGACGTCATTAGACGGACATTTTAGCCAAGATAAGATAGGCAATGTAACGTGTGAACTTTATGCTAGGCAGCACACACTTTTACATGGAGTTTTTTTTTGCAATAAGTAGTATTGCTTCTCTTGGGGCGATAAAAACCGGCCACTAATTAAGTAGGGGGATTCCTGAGAACATTGTAGGCGTTTTACACGCAGCAACCGTTAATGATGAAAATACACAGGTAACAAAGAGAACATAGGTATGGGAAGCTGTTGTACCCCGGACAGTTTACATTCTGATTTTTTTTAAAAAAAACTAAACGCTTCAGAGTTGCCGAATCTGCGAATATGTAGAGATATACTATTATACTACATTCTGTGATATGATATTAAACAATCCTTCTTTTAGTTTAGTCGGGACAGGCTGATAGAAAAAAAAGGGAAAAGTGTCCATGGTACAACACCCCTGATTTACCTTGGCCACTCGTTTTTGTACCTTGGACACATAACATTTTTGCCAAGAAAACACATAATAATAATCAACTTTTATTTATTTATTTATGAAATAAAAGAGAAACAAAGTCTTTGGACTATGCAAAGGTATACAACTTTTCATAGTTTGCTTAGATAAATTGACTATATTTTCTTTCAGTCATGATATAACTTGGAAACCTCCCTGAGATCAATTAGAAACATGTAAGATAAAAATGTAATTAACAAATATAAAAGTAATAAATGTATCAAACTTGTCATAGTTTGCTTAGTTAAATTGACTATATTTTCCTTTAGTCATAATTTAAATAGGGAATCTCCCTGAGACCAATAAGAAACTTAAAAAAATAATCAACAAAAATAAAAGTAATAAATGTTTGTAAGTATTACAGAACTCAACCGTAGGTCAATAACTTTCTTATTATTTGGAGCTCTTCTACTTTTCACAAAAATCCCAGTATCTAGATATCTCTGGAACATAATACACATCTCTTTTAGTGTTCATTTTCTTTGGAGTGCTTATTTTCTGTATAATGTCTTCGTGAAGGTATAAGTTCAAATCAGGCTTCTCTGGCCATTTCCAGTTTTTCAATGACTTTTGCATCTTTTAATTTCATCTTTTAATCTTTTAAAGTTAATCCATACTGCAAGAGTGCTGTGTCTTTAATATAATTCGCTAGCATTTTTTCTTGTTCTTCATTAAAAACTTTTTTGACTGAAAGATTTTTATGCAGGTCTTCTATGTTACCGTCTTTAGTATGTACAGTGCTCGTAATAACGTCTTAAAGTAGTTCTAGGAATTTTGAAGCGGCGAGCAGCACCAAAAAGGGTTAACTTCTTTTCTTTTAGTAATTTTATGGCAGTGCTGAGGATTTCCGTATTATGTTGAACTCTTTTCTTTTTTTCCTTACTCCTCGGCATTTTTCCTAAAATGTGTAATTGAAAATTTAAAAAAATACATCATATTTACTACGGGGAAAAATAAATTATGTAGATGTCCAAGGTACAAAGCATCAGTTGTACCTTGGTCAGTGTCCAAGGTACAATGACAGTTTGGTGTCCTAGGTACAACAAAGCAACTTATTTTTTAAACAAGCTTCGTAAACACACTTCCACTTGAAGTTTGGTTAAAACAACCTCACTATTTGTTAGCTATTTAATGTAACTTTAACATGTTTAATTCAGTTTTATCATAAACCTACGAGACACTAATTGAACAAGCTTGAAAAAAACTTCAAAATACTCACTTTTTGTAGCAGATTTTATATTTTTCTGAATATCTCAACTCGCACGCCGCTCACAACTTTTGTTACTAACTTCACTTCACTTCAATGTGCACAGATAATGATCCAAATGACATGGATATTTTTTTAAAGGAACGCGTGGGATATGAAATATTGCCAACTGTCCGGGGTAAAACTATGTCCGCGGTACAACAGTTTCCCCTATAGTTAGTAAAACAAGAGCTATTTCTTTTATAAAAACACAATGGACAAGGAAAGGAAATAGGTACAAATAAGATTTTTTTTAACACTAGGCTGTGCCATATGTATGAAAATTGTATGAAGAAGTAGCTAGCTGTACATTTTAGTAACTTGTCACAGCACAGTAACGTGTTAAAGCGAGTGTTGAATTTAATACTCATATGAATAGTGAGCAGCGACAAGGCACTAAAATGTGCAGCTATTCCTGAGCCCGACAGCTGCTTTGCTAAGAGAAATAGCAGTATCTCAGACAAAAGGCCTGTAGCAAATGCGACCTTATTACTAACTGCATAGGATTGAATCTACTTAGGGCGCAGTACCTCGCAGGCCCCATGAGCGTGCGCCAGCGCTGGATGGCGTTGCGCCCGGCCAGCACGAGCGCGATCACGGGCCCGTTGGACATATGTGCCACCAGGTGGGGGAAGTGGTGCCGCCCGTAGTGCCCCTTGTACAGCTCCGCCGCCTGCTCCGGTGTCAGGCGCACCGTCCGCCTCTGTGGGCCAAGCGGGACGGTTAAGCTGGAATTCCAATGCCGTGCGGCGCAGGCAACGCACGCATACGCTACACACCTGAGCCACGTAGATCGATTCTGCTCTGCTAAGACAAATTGAATTTCAGACAAAACTCCAGTAGCAAATGCAACCTTATCACTAACGGGATAGGATTGAACCTGCTTTGCTATTGAATTTGAGATACTCCCTATTGGCTTATGAGCTTATAAACCTACTATAAATTACTAGCATATAGCAAAGCATTTGAAGTCTTAGGATTGTAGTCTTGATATTGTAGTCTTGTGAATTCAAATATCTATAGGTCTCAGATCCGACTTACCATCGGGTGGCCTGAGTGCTCGTGAGATGGCATAAAAAACGGCCATCTAATCGGTTTATCTTTTTCTCTTTAGGAGCTAATATGCATCGTACATCGAGGTTTAAAAAGGGTTACAAGATTATACTAGAAGTGAAATATGGCCGCTAAACGAGGTACTCGTAAAACAAAACAAAAACACGATAATGGAGGCCCAGCGTGAATTTCCCAGAAACGTTGAATAGACTGTATGATTTCATTGAATACCATGAATTTCACTGGAACTACTCTCGCTGTCAAAAAATACGGGTCAAAGTACTTTTTTCATACTAAACAGGCTATTTCGAAGTCTTGGTTCATCGCCAGGGGATGCCCTGAGCATCGATACAGGACTTGAGTGCCTAGGATACCCAACTAATTGAATCTGCGGCTAACGCCGGAATTGTGCATGTTCAGAAGAACATCTAAAATGGCAATGAAATGTAAGGAAATCCAAATGCTGACCCAAGCTCTCTCGCTATAGTGTTAACTGAATGTGCGATCAGTTAGAAATCTTAAGAACTTTTGACCTCCTCTATTGAACCTCGAAGTCTCCACCATTAAACTTCATTCAAAACAACCCCCGGCCAGGGACCAAGGCTTCGAAATTGCCTCGTTTGTATGAAAATCGCACTCTGACCAATATTATTTGACCGCGAGAGTATTGTCCGTGAGCCCGCTCCAAAATTGCCTACATCATAGGACACCACAATAAAACGCACGTACGTTTTCTACGTCATTACGTATAAAAACGTATCCAGGGCCTCTATTCAGGTGCGTTATAACGATATCGTGTTTGCACGTTTAAGAATCGTTTATGTCACAGTCGCCATTATTGTAAATGACATAAGAGTTATGAAAACGTTGACAATACGGAAACAGGTCAAAAACGATATCGTTATAACGCAGTTGAATAGAGGCCCAGTAGCCATCTTTGGCACCGTCTGTCAAGTAACAACTTCCGGCCATTTCACAACTGACAGACTTGTGACTTGTGACTCCCTCTATGATTACAGGGCTAAACAAGAAGCTTATAATTTATAATAATATATGACACTGGAGATTGCACGCCGAATAACGTTGTGAAGCTAAAGAAATGGACAAAAAACATAAGCGGCATTAGTAATTGTACGACCGCCAACTACTAACTTTAACTTTCCAATTAAAAAGTACTTTTTTAAAGAATCTGAAAAATAAATTTATTGAAACGCCTGAAGTAGATAGGCGTATAGTTTTTGTGATATCAAACGCCAGCAAACGTTGATCTGTAATTGCATACAATCACTGTAAGCAAAGTTCTCAATTCTTGTGGGTACTTAAACTACCTACAGTAGGAAGTATTAATGTAGTAAGTACGTTAATGCATGCTCATCCTGCACTTGGGCTGATATTTAAAGTTGCTTATGGAACCCAGCTCGCACGTCTGAACCTCATGCAAATTACATGCTAAAGCTAAGTTGTCATGCGCACGGACTGACCCTCCAAACGTCAAGAATACGTAATTAGTTTTTTATGGATTCCATGCCATAGACAACAGACAAGAGCAGAACTGCCCAAGGGTGGCTTGATATTATTGATTTAGGGTTGCCGAAATATCGTTGTGTATATTTTTTATCATTTATCATTCCCATGCCAATTTTTTTTAGTTGAAATCCTTCAGATATATATAAAATGTTTCTTTCTAAGTGTTTAAATAAACACACAAACAAATGGTTATCAGATAAATAAACACAAATAAATGACAGCCTGAATTTTAAATTTACAACCCCGTTGGAGGTTTTATTTTAAACAATGCCGCGATATACAAGCAAAAATTTTCTAATTAAGGTCAAATATTATATTATAATAAGATAATTTGGTGTACATTAAAAACTATTAAATAAAATGTATAATTTATGCGGACACAACCCTAAGCTCTCTCTTCCTTGTTCTCTTTTGCATGTGACTCGAAATAATAAGCGCACCCCTCTTACTCTAATAAGTATCGTTTATTTCGGAAATAACGACGTAAGTCACAACAATATTGTATACAAATTTAATTCGTAGCTTAAAAGTACTCCAGTATGAAATAGAGGAGCGCTATATTATAAGTTGTGTCACTCTTGTCACAGATCATTACACTTTTGCATATCGCGACAACCCTCGGACCTTGGGACGCACGCACCCTCTTTAGAGATGTGTAAGCTTCGATAATTATATCGACGCATGTATAGGTATTTTTTAAGTTGAATATTACATAAATTAAAGAAATACACTTAATTTACTCAGTTAATCTGCTAAGCTTTTATTGAGTGTATCAGATTCTAAAGCGCTAAAAATACTTAGCCTGCACATTCCTTTTCTTCGTTGAATAAAATAGTATTTAAATCCATACTAATATTAAACGTTATAGTAACTTTGTCTTTCACGGCTCAACCGCTGAACTAATTTCGATGAAATTTGGTATAGAGATAGCTTGAGTCCAGAGGAAGAACATTTATTTTGATACTTTTATATCCCGAAAAAAAAATGTTCCCGAGGGAATAGCGGTAACCGATTCTGCGTGGATGGATCCCCGGGCAACAGCTAGTTACCAGTAAACGTTTACATTTTCACGCATTTTGTTATACCTACTAAAAGATTGTTCAAAGTATCGTTACGTAAGAAATTATGACGCAATATATCTGTATCAAGTCAAAGTATTGGAAGCTCAATAGTAAACAAGGAATTCAGTTTTGAGTTTATATTTAAATCATGCAACAAAATAAATAACAGTCGATGGTACACGCTTCCAACTTTAATAAGATATCGATGTTGATTTTTCTACATTAGCCCAACCCTAACTCGGACATTCGGACACGATGCACTCTCAAGGGATATTTTAAAAGGGGTTGCTACTTTTAAATGCTCCAAATATTAAAGTTGCTATTTAACAAAATATTCAAAGTTGAATTTACGAGGTAGGTAGGTACAATTCAACCCACGCATAGTATTTATACATATTTACGAGGAAATATTTACTTGTAATCACTCTAACTCGTACTAACAACCGAATCCAATTAGAACATAATTACTCGTACAACCTCAATAAACTTCGAAATATTTCTTAATTTAATGTCGTCCGAGAATATTTTTAATAAAGCGTAGTACTGTAATTACGCTTTATTAGAAATACTCCCCAACGACTTTAAAGTAAGAATGATGGCATTTACTACGAGTAGTATAGCGGTAGAAGGACCTTATGCAGGGTCCGTCCGGATCGCTCGCTACCACCTTACCCTTAAGGGGCTACCCTGGGGAAATGTATTTTCATATTGTGTGCCGTTAAAGATATTAAGGAAAATTACAGAAAATCACGCGTCAAGGTCGTTGGCCAAGGGTAGTCCCTCTGCCCCTTTACGCCAAACGGCAGTGTTTTGTGTTCTGGTGCGGGGTCGAAACCACCGGTGAAATGACTAACTTAGAGTGTCGTCGTTATTGTGGTCGAAACATTGCAATCAGAGTCCACTTAAGCATGATTTACACAAACGACTCGCTTCGCATAGGATCGGAAAGGACGACACGCAATTGTAGCCGAAAGCACAGAATAAGTAATAGTACATTGAGTAGGCAATAGCGCGGAGTGTCACCGGCCTGCCGAAAGTATGGTGCCACGCGCGATCGACTCCATAATAACTAGACAATAATAATTTTAATAGCCGCGATCGGCCGTCTCGCCGCATCCGTTTGTGGGTAAGGACCAAAAAGTTGGCCACGCTAGCTCACTCAAATAAATTTTCTATGAAACTTTACCGTTGTGACACGAAAATTAGCTAAACATTTGTAGGGATAATTTTCGTGTCACAACGGAACTTTTTACACTTTTGTTTTTTGTATGGTTAACTACGCTTAACTATGGTCCAACTATTTGGTCCTTACCCTTGTATACTTTCCGATCCTATGCGATGTGAGCCGTTTAGTGGAAATCACCCTTTACCAAAAGGTGGCCTGTGTTCTCGTCTACCTTCTCCATGGTAAAAACACTAACTATAGAATACGTACCGAAGGAATAAACAATCTTTAATCCCAAATCTATTAATTTTCAATGTTCAAAAAACAGCAACTTTCTATAGGTACCTACATTTTACGTCCCTAAGACTGAGCTAAAAAAATAAAAATAAAGCAGCATATACTCACCCAATAATAAATTTACATAGAAATTTGCGGACATTTGAACAGATACCCATAAGCAGCACGCGCGTTCGGTGCCATTTGCATTTAATGGCTCAATGTACGGTTATGAATTGACATCATACTTTGTACCCCCTTCATACCATTTTTATTACATGTTTGTAGCCAATCACACTTGGGACCCCAAAATTACCCCCTATTTTTTTATATAACAACAGATGTTTTGTTATTGCGGGTAAGTTATTGGTTTGGGTAAATTAAGGGTAAAATGACTTTGAAGTTTGCAGCAAGTATCCTAAAAACCTGTTTGCATTTTTGTAGTCCGAACTTTCCCTACTTCTTTAGTCTAGTCAGCTATAATTTCGTATGATTATACATTTTAATCACGTCGACAAAGTATTTTTTTTTTAGTTTGGTGACCGGTATACCTTTGTTTTTGGATATGTGGTAAAAAAATCGATCAGAGATAACTATGTAGGCTTTACAACGTTAACGTGTAATACACGACCAAGTTGTAAACGAAACCCTACACTCCGCGTGGCTCGACACTATGCTGGCCGGTTCTTTGCAATAGTATATTATACTGGTCATTACGAAATTGTTTCGCTTACGCCCTTTACTGATGGATGACTTTGATGGTAGCGGACGGAGGACTACAACAAACCAATGCGTTGAGACGTGGGTACGAATCTGAGCGGCTCAGCCTGAGGCATGTTCGCCCCACGCGCTCGAATTATTAACAAAATGAAGAAGAAATCGCTTCGGAGGTGGAACGGCTTACCAACTTTATCAAATTTGTACGCGCCTCGCCCATAGACAAGTTAGAACTGGTCGTTCTGCCCGCGGCACGCTCCGATACATACACCCCCAAATTACGCGAGGCACGCACACTGAGGCGCCTTTGAGCGCGTACGAATTTCAGCAAAATAGGTGAGCCGTGCGGGCCTCAACCCGAGGCTGCTTTAACTCGTACCCACGTTATCACACACGCCAAACTGATAATAAGCCAATAACTGCACATTTAATTTTATCGCTCGCCGGTAAACCGAAAGTCATGGCGAGCCTGTTAGGTGTAAGTCTATTTTGTATGGCGTAGCAAGCAGTGTGCCACCAAGTGCGCGATGTGGCCTACCTGAATGAACGAGATAAATCTCAAATAAAAGACCTAATCATCTAATTAAACGCTTGCTGCTAACGGCCGAACCCTATACTATAATCAAACCGCGGATAGATAAGGCTTACTTCGGGTTGAAATTTGACATTTGCCCATATAAAATGTGTCACATTTTAATCCGAAGTAAGGCTATCTGTCCGCGGTTTGAATATAGGGTTCGGCCGTAAGTGTGCCTCCAATGTATCTTCAGTATTAGTATACGAACCGCAAGGACAATAAATCCATTATCTATGATATGTTTTTCTATCGCCTCAGCGTCGTCGTAAGCTTCCGGCTTGATCACCGCCAACGTACGCTCGGAGTACGAATGGTACTCTGCGCTAGATTCTGATGATAACGACATGGTCACAAGTTATTTTCTCTATTTATGTAATGAATAACAGTTATTTTTATGAAATCTGTCAAATAATTTTGTTATGACAACAATATGTGTAATTTAAGTGTCAATTTTGATAACTGGTGTCAAGCAAAAAAAAAACTCTTTAATATTTTTTTTTAAAGTAATAATGAGAAACCTTAGAGCATATATTACCTGGAGCCGCCATTCAGTACATTACCCCTCTGTCGAAAAACCTGCACAATGTGCAAAAAGTTATACAAAACCTATTTCAAAATCGATTTATGGTCATTCACAAAATCGCCGCTAGCCAGAGAACATTCATTGGAAAAATGCCTGCATGTGCTGTAAGTTCGTGTAAAAAACAATCAACGACTTCAAGCTTCGAAACAGATGGTACAACATTTCATTTGTAAGTAATTTTATAATTTTATATACGTAAAATAATATTTTTATAAAAATATTTTCATCGCACGTAAAATTTAACGATTATATGATGAATGACACAGATAGTTTTTGCATTTGTAAGTAATCTTTTGCATGTGTTATTTCTTCACCCCCCGCAAATCTCGCCAGACATGATTGTACTCGAATATGACCTATAAGGCGGCTCCAGGTAATATATTCTCTAAGTGAGAAACACATACAGTGGAACATAGAACCTCCTCCGTTTTTGAAGTTGGTTCAAACTGGGCAAGAGATCATACATAGATATCTTTAGATATCAATGTTAGACATACGCTTACAATCTGTGGAGAGCATGTCGAAGATGTCAGGGCTTAGATTCTACACGGTAAAAACAATATCGCCTTTGACGTGTTTCCGTATTGTCAACGTTTTGGTAACTCTCATGTATTTGACTTAATGGCGGCCGAGTTAAAAACAATACTTAAACTCTTCAAACGCAATGTCGCAACGCAATAGAATAAGAACATGCTTAATGTAGGGTTCCAAAATCATTAATACTACAGAAACAAAAAATATCTCAATAAACAACAGTTATTAACTAAATTTATTTTTATAATTATTTGGTTCTGTATGACTCTGCAACTGTGGTGACTTTTTTAGAAACATTCTACTGGTGGTTTTGATAAAACGTAGAAAAAATACTAATGGGTCAAATATAAGTATTGTTTATTAAGTGTATAGCATGATTATTTAATTTTTATGTGGAATTTATAATACGCATGTATATGAGCGTCTAAATATAAAAAAATGACATTAACTTGAACAAGGTAAAAAAAAAATGGAGTTTTAAACATAGGTTAGTTTATAACGCCCTGAGTCTTTAGGAGAGGTTGCTGAGCGATACAGACCTATTTCACGCTATAAAGCGATTTTTTTTGGCGGTGTCTGATAGACGTCACGTCAGTCGCAGAGGGTTAAGATGATTCGTAGGTAAAGCCTGACAAGATTCTATATCTCAAGAACCAATCAAGTCTACTGTCGTGGTGAGTCCTTTTAAATTCGTTGTATGTGCTTCTATCTTAACTATGTACAATATTTTTGAAAATGACCCAAATATCTCATGTCATAATGGCTTACTTTAGTCCCTTGTTGAATAATCTACTATTTTTTGCGTAAAGCCTTTCGTTTTACCAAACTTGACGGAATCAGACGTGGTTCTCATCACTTCATCGAATGTATAATTTTATCGAATCTCATTTCATCAAATGCTATTTTCTGCTGAAACCATAATGTTTTCATTGTATTTTAAATATTAATTGCGTAGGTTAGGTTAGGTTAGATGTTTAAGATACCCTGAAAACATTATGGTTTCAGCATAGTATTATTATTTTAGTATTATTTTTTTGTAAATAGAGAGACATATTATATGGGCATTTTCATTATGAAGTGTACCTAGTTAAGGAAAGTTAAAAAACGTTAACTTTTGTCAGTTTTGTGACTAAATTAGCCAAATGTATGGCTGATTTCGTCACAAAACTGACAGTTTCTCAATTTTCCTTAACTAGGGTACACTTTATTTTGAAAAAGCCCATTTAAAAAAAAAACTTTATCCAAAAAGTAGTAATAAAACAATAAATGTGAATGATATACTTATATATAAATATAAACATACATATGTACCAATAATACGTATAAAATAACACCAGATTAGTTATGTGTTGTCGTAGAACGAAATAACCTTGAAAGTAACATTTCAATAATACTTGTGACCTATAGGTTTCAATACAAAATTATAGTCATTCACAGCCAGGGAGGTTCTTCGACAGCGTCACAACCAGCGAGTTGTGAATGTAGTGTAGGGTGTTAAGCCAACCCCGAGTGCTGAAGGGTCTAGGTCAGGGAGCCCCCTGCCTGCCTACCTGGAGGGTAGGTGGTATTTTTCCTTTAATTTTTCCTACTGTACAATGCAGTTTTCAGTTAACGGAGTTATATTGCTAGTTAAGTACTTTGTCGCAGAACGCTATTGCTTATTATGAATGTGACTTTTTTGGGGAGGTTTCGTCATTTTGATAGGGATCTAAAATTTAACAACCAAGGTCTAAATGAAGTATATTGTGTCATGGTGGAACAAAAACCAAAGTTAATTTAATTTAAATTTCATTATTAGATTAAAAGTTTTAGGTTTAATAAGCATTCATAGCATTGGAAATTGGTTTGCACTTTAGTTGATTTCATTTTGAACATTAATATATTAGTAATTACTTGTATTACCTAGATAAATCCCTATTTTTAACCACGTTCCATTGTAAGACCATAGTTTTTATAGTATTATAAGTATCATTACTTATTTTTCCAATGGCCAACCCATTCATCAATGTTACACAAAAGATCATAAGCATAACGCAATGTAAATGTGTTAAAGTAAAAAACTCAATATTAAACAAGGAAATTACGAAACATAGTAACCGTCATATGTCAAAAATCTTGGAAGGTAATAATTCTTCTTTCAAACAAACGATAAAAATTAACGCGTAACGTATTATTAAACAACCAATCGATAGAATTGTCAATTGCATGCGGAAAACACGCATTTTCCTGCCACCCTCGCGCGGCTGCGTGCGTCGGGGTGGGGCGGGCTTAGGAGGGAGATGCGAGGGGCCGGGGGGGCGGGGGGCCGAGGGGGCCGCGGCGGCAGTGCCCCCCCGGAGCACACGGCGGTCTGACGCCTCCCTGCGAAATGCCGCGCTGATCTCCCGCCACCCGAAAATCACCGGCGTCTACATGGACAACTCCTGCCTCCTCGACCTGCTTATCAGGTGCTTCGCCATGACAGAACCCGAGGACCTCAACTTCACGGCGTTCACGGACCTCTGTCGGCTTTGCTCCCTGAAAAGCGGGCCCAGACTCCACATCTTCGACAAGGAGGCCGAGCAACGGCAGATCCTGTTCAAGCTGCGGACGTGTCTGCCCACGATGGTAAGTAATTAGCTAATTACCACCTTACATATCACCTATCTGACTCTCATTGTATGCCCCTTTCCTGTAAGTTCAATCTTAAACACTAAATTAAAGTTAAATATCTAGATTAAGTTTACATTATTAAAATGTAATCATTTTCGGGCGGATAAGATGCAGCGAAGTCGATGCTACGCGGCCCCGTAGCTCCGTAGACGCCTGCGCGCTACGCGCTACGATCACAACAATGATACACGGTCCACGATACCTGTTGCCTTAGGACTTTCAACTCCCTATATTTAAGTAGGTCGGTTTCCATTTACTTTATTAACTTTGGAAGTTAAACATTTTTAGTTTACAACATTTTGTGACGTCATTTAAGTTGACACTGACGTCATTATTGAAGGGCGTAAATTTAAGAATTAAGCACCCTTTGAGATTACGTCTTCTTATTTTGCAGGAAATTAACAAAACAATCAGCGCTTAAAGTTGACGTACCTATACTTAGTATCTATGATTAAAAATTGCCACTTCGCAATACAGAAATAAACAATTTAATTAAAATCTACACTTTTTGCCTCTTAATACACACACACACACGTTACATTTTAGTTGCAATGAAACTCACCTAGCGATTCGCACTGTCCGGTCACTGAACCCTGCATTGAACTGGGTCAGAGTTCGAATCGGATCAATGGCATCTGCATGTAGATAAACACTTGTCTATCACTCCTCATCCCCTAGTATAGACAATATTGACTTGTCGTTTCGATAAATGGAAACAAATTAATAAATATTATTAGTGAGGGATTATTACCAGCTGGCGTGATGTTTACCTAGTGGGGTAACAGATAGGGGGCGATAACAAAATAATAATTGACAAGTAATGTTAAGTTTACCTCAAAACGCAAGGTCACTTTACCTAATAATAACATTCAATGAGGCAATCAGTATCAATGGTAAAATTATTGATGAATTAAATAGCTATTTTCTTTAACAAATATATTATGACTATCAGACTCCACAATTTATTGGATTTCATTATGTCATGAAACTAATCTACTGGATTAAGGTCAAAATTAGTTTTAAATTACCTTAATTGTTCGTTTTACTCAGGAAATATAAATCATCAAATAATTTCTTAAAACTATGAGGTCGCCGTCATAATCAGACTAAAACGCAAATTAGGTAAACTAGATTGATAAAGAGTATTCTTTATCAAATTGTTTCAAATATATAAAGATAGACTTTGGAATAAGGCTGCGTTTCCACCAGAGCTGTGCGAGGTAGCGGAGCGTTGTGCGAGGAAAAATCCACCATTAGTATTCCTAGCCTCACCTCGCGCAGCTCTCTTATTGGTGGATTTTTCCTCGCACAGCTCTGGTAAAACCGCAGTCTAAATGTACATTAAACAATGGATTAGAATATTTAGAAAGGGCACTATCCTAATATTTATAGTATATTTACGATAACTTACAACTATTTTCAGGGTCAATATCTAGTCCTATCCCATACAAAGGAAGAATATCTATTAAATATTTTCCCAAAAGCGACCTTACGACGGACGGTGGTTACACTACTCTGAATTTTATTACCAGGCAAGAACAGCGTAATCAATAAACGCCAAAATACCCTTTTAATTAGAACGAAATCCTTCAATACACCCTTTACACTCGAGGTTATTATGAACAGGGATAGGTATTTTGTTTTAGAATTAAAGTTATTAAGACTTAAACTACTTTGATGTGGGATTCATGTTTCTAATTACGCAAAAAGGTGGATATCATATTGAGCAACCCTCCCGATTGTGTTTGCTTGAATGTAAAGGGTGCTGGTAACATTTGATGCGGCATGAAAGTTCTTTGAGTTTAGACTAATATGAGCTGTCTACTTATTCGATTTTAGCCCTAAAAATAGATGAGTATAGGCTGCTGATGCTAGGTTCCGTATTCTGAAGTCTTTTCCAAGTTCCTTCTAATGCCTCGTGTTAATGATGTATTTCTTATAAAAAATATGAACAAATAATGAAATCTTTTGTCGGATAATATTAACACCCACACTTATATCATACCCACGTTTATTTGTACTGAGAGGCCCTTGCGTTACATTACGTAAAGGCGTATAATCATTCCTTATTTAACCCATTATGTAAGTGATTTTCCTTATAAAAAGCCTTGGAAAACCACAAATATCCAAATACATGTTGGCATTTAATGATATTACCCTTGACGTCGGAGTGCGTGGAGGAGCCAGTGGAGGGCGGGGCAGGCTGGGCTGGGCATACAACCTCCACCGCCTCAGTCTTCAGCGCGGAAATGTTGTCTATATAACCTTGTAGCTGTATCGTTCTGCATTGCACTGATGGGTTGAGAGTAAAAAAAACCGGCCAAGTGCATGTCGGACCACGCACAATGAAGGGTTCCGTAGCTGGGATGAACGTTCATGGTGGTTTTTTTTTTTTTTTTATTAAAATCTCAAAAACTACACAGCGTATCGTGTTCAAAACAATTTTGGTTGGAAGTATTTCGTATGTTCTACTACTGTAATTTTTATTAGAATGTTCTATTTAACAGTTCAAAAGCTACCCACCCGGACAGAATTTTTACGACTTTAGAAGCGTATATCTCGCCAACTGTTCACTTACGTAAAAAAGTCACTTAAAAACCTCAGTATCATTTTGGAAGCCCTATCTAAAAATACCCTACACGATGATGTAACTCAAAAAAAAATTTTTCGTCCCCTACTTACACGTATACATGGAGTGCACCTCTAAATATATTTTTTTTCAATTTTACTACATCATTGTATAGCGGTTCATAGAATACATCTATCTTCCAAATTTCATTATTATAGTACCAATAGGCTCTGAGTAAAATGGCTGTGACATACAGACGGACATGACGAAATTATAAGGGTTCCGTTTTTGCCATTCGGCTCCGGAACCCTAACGATAGCCCTTTTAAATTGTATTTTAAGGTGTCTATGTAACGAGTAAAACTATTACGCTATTATTACAAAAATCTTAGACATGCCTTAGACGTATTTAAAGTGACAGTTTTTTATGAATTGACATTTACTAAACAAATTTCCAACGATTGATTAAGTTTTTGTAGTAACAACATTATAATTTAAGACAAGTAGAACAACAATATTTTGGAAATATTTTTTCTCAACACTACTGCTCGGAAATACTAACATTTTTGATCTGGTTCATAAAGTGGAAAACAGAGCTAACAATATTCTTGACCTATGTTCATACTAATTACTTCAATAATTACATACATACATAACATCACGCCTTTATTCCCAGAGTGGGGTAGGCAGAGCTACAGAAATACCAACAACTCTAAAAAGACTTGTTGATAATTCTGTAACCACATTTTGCACAATCAGGCCAAGAAGTTTACTAGTGTATTAGTGACAGGTTGCAAGCCCATCGCCTAACAGTACTACAAGCCCTTATTCCCTTAGTCGCCTTTTACGACATCCACGGGAAGACATGGAGTGGCACTATTCTAACCCGGCAACCACACAGGATCTTATATATACTAGATACTTCAATAATTAATAACAAAAATTGTTTTATTTCCGCGCAGAAGTTGAGAAAAGTATTATATCTGCCTCAGCAGAAAGTGCATTTTCAAGCAACCAACTCCGCAACAATGTTCTGTTAAGTAGCAACCGCGGTATAGGTATATTGGGTACCTAAAAATTTACCTGTATTGCCAATGTCACTCTGAACCACGCCCTAATTTTTTCCGACCTATATCGCAGTTAATGAGATGAGTAATCTAGATAAGTTTCTTTCTTCATGACGTCTGTGAACACTATTTTGTACGCTGACTGTACCGGCTGTACACACTTGCAATACGTGACCTGACCTGGCATTAATGCCTTAACGCATTTGAATTTTGTTTCTTGCATTTCATATCCCGACTAGCAGGGAAGTAGATCCTAACCTTCCTCAATTTCCAGCAGATCTCAAAGGACGACTTCCTGCCCAAGAAGATCTGCGAGCGGTGCGTGACACGACTGGAACAGCTGTACGAGTGGCGTCAGAGCTGCCTGAGCACCGACAGCGTGCTCCGGAACTACGCCGAGTCCATGCGTATCGTCACCTCCACCATCAACTTTCAGGTGAGTGACCCATAACTTTCTTTAGACTCTAGGAATACTGAATGAGAGCAGGACCGGTGAATGGAGCGGCTGCTCCAGGCGCCGAGTTAAACAACGCGGCTTAAAAAGAGTATTCACTGAGAGGCAACCACTCCCTGGCATTGCTTATGTTTATGGGCGACGGTAACTGTTCACCATCAGGTGGTCCTTCCGCTCGTTTACCTTTTATGGCTATAAAAAATTGCAAGGAAGCTCAGATAAAACAGGTAAGCTAAACGAGGTAATCAAACTGAATAGGTAAGTATGAAAAATTCGAAAATTGTAAGAGTTAGGCAAATCGTTCTTTCGTTTCCTTGGTTTCTAAAAAAACGAGTAATTGTTTTTTAGAAACCAAGGCCTCGTTTTTGGGAAGAAAAACCGGATAATTAAACAAGGATAAAAAAATCCGAACTAAATATTTTTTCCCGAAATAAGCGCACATCGTTTTATTACTGTTTCCCCGATCACTGTACGAGATAAGGAACGATCTGCATTGGAGCTCTGTGCCCAAAATAAACAAAAATCCAAGATTTCGCAAACAAAATATAAAGCTGGATTCAATTCCTCCAAACCTTTTTAGCCTTTTTTTTTAAATATAAAAGCCAACAACGAAAAGGTCATAAAATGTTCCGATTTATAATCATTAGTAAAGGCCTTCCCTATAAGAACAGGTTACCACTTTTCTAGTTTCCAAATTCCTCACATTGACCCATTTGAATTGTCCACCGTGATTATTAGGGGCAAGCATGGGGGCGCCATAACTGGATCCTAAAATTTGGGTCGGCTGCCTGACGGGTGCAATCAGGACACCTCGCGTTTCCCCCCCTAACTCCGTAACCCCTTGACCAATCCTGCTCATCTTTAAACTTGAAATTTTCCTCTGTTATCCTCTGGTGCTGCAGGTGTCTATGGATGACAGTTTTCGCTTACCATCAGGCGATCCGTCTGCTTGTTTGCCTCCTATTCCATAAAAAAAGTAAGTAACAAACTTAGAGATTGGCTCAACAAAACTCAAATTATCGTAGAATAAACAAACAAACGTACAAACTTGGAACAGACAGAATCATAATAATGCTTGTTAAAAAACAGAAACCAAAAAAGTTACTCATAAAATCATGTTTACGTTTAACTTTTCTCTGGCACACCGTAAAGTATGAAGTATGAAGAAATCGTAAATCGTCGAAACTTTTCGTGTGACCTTGTCACAACGTGATCACGTCACGTTGGTATTTCACGTGTTTATTTTGCACAATCGCTTATATTTTTTTATGTGTAAGAAGAAAAGAAAGAAAGAAAGTAACATTTTATAGTAGAAGACCGCGACTTGGTACGCGATGAATTAGATTCCCGCTTTTACCGAAACAGGTAGTTTGTTGAACATAATAAAAACATCTAAGTGTCTTGAGGTGTTTATTTCAACGGTGGTCAACTATTGTAAAGCTATAACTTGTAAAGCTGCTCAGGTCGCTAGTTATCTATTAAAATTAAATTATAAAAATTTATAAATCTGTATAGTCTATAAAAACTTTCCGTCTGGACTCTATGTGCAAACTTCTCAAAGCTTAAATAAATTAAAAAGCCACTCGCACCGTAAGTACTTAGTTTCTGGTTAAATTATTAACAGATAACGGAATTACACACTAAATCCCAAAATTAAATTAATATTTGTTACTCTAACAACAATAGACTTGAAACAATTATAAGAACAAAGATGTACTTAGCGAGATTTGCAAATTCTCAAGGACTCATTCGTGGTTCCTTTGAATTCGGGCTAAATGACAAAGGCACGTTTCAAATGACTGGGGAAAATTAATTACCGCGACTTTAATATTATGGCTTCTTTGTGTTATTAATAACTAGCGACCCGCATCAATATCCGGAGGAATCCTTTACGAGGAGTTAGCGGATAAACAGACAAACAGACAGAAACGGTAAGCGACATTGTTTTCTACTACACGTTGGCCTAGTTGGTAGTGACCCTGCCTCCGAAGCCAGCGATCCTGGGCTCAAATCCCGGTAAGGGCAGATATTTGTGTGATGAGTGCGATTATTTATTCCTGAGTCTTGGAGGTTGTCTATGTATTTTATTATGTATTTTTCTATATACTCGTAAGTAAGTTTATCCTTGTCTAGTACCCATAATACAAGCCTAGAGCTTTAGTTTGGGACTAAATAGGTCAATTTGTGTGAGATTGTCCCCTGATATTATTATTATTATACTAGGTATGTAAAGAAGAGGATAGTAGAGGTCCCGCAAATAATTTGTTACAGAAGAATATAGCTGCCTATAAAAACTATTGAATTGCGATCTCTTCGGGCTTATTGTGATCGTGTTTAACGACGTGAATAAAACATAATGTCACTTTCTGAGTAGAAGGTATGCAAGTGCGAGAGTGAAGGATGCTTTACCCAACGCGATAAAGGCGACCATAATGCGACCCCTGGGGGCTTATTACAGCCGTGTTTATCGCGGTGGATGAAGCATCCGTCACTTTCTAAAAAGTACAGTGCGAGAGTGACGGATGCTTTATCCATCGCAATAAACACGACCATAATACGGGCCCTGCTTTTATAGCTGATAAATCTTAAACCAAGTGAAGAGCTACATTAATTATATTATTGAAATATTACATTGAAAACCGCGACCGTAACGGTCCATCCATTAAGAAAATACGAAGCCAAAAGTATACACACAGACAGACATAAGCACCAAACTCATAACGCCTCTTTTAAGATCGAGAATTAAAAACCGCGACTGAATCGGAAAACTGCATCAAATATAGGCTAGGCTTCAAACTTATAACACTTTTCATTCTACCGGGGGGGTTAAAGTACACCCAGTTTACTGTATCTTTTTTGCCGCGGCCGCACCTTTGATGTCCTGGCAGTTTCATTATACAAAATAATTTATCTTCACGACCGTAACAAATAAAACCGCATTAAGCTTTTAGATCAACTTACATTGTTTGCTCGTAGTTCATTCCTTGCAAGTAAATTGCAATCCATTCTCCGATAGCCAATAATTGTAACAAAGTTGCAATTGCAACCGTTAAGAAAAGTTTGCGAAACGCTATCGACAAGGCACTTAAAATCATCAGCGCCCATATAATGGTCGCCTTAATCGCGGCGGATACACCATCCTTCACTCTTGCACTTACACAGTTACTGGTCAGAAAGCGACAGATGTTTTGAACACGTTATCTATATCGATGAACACGACCTTTATTGGCCTACAGGTTTGAAGAAACCATAGGTTATAATAATACCGACGGTTTAATATACAACGGTTACATAACTTGAGAGCTAATTTGAGGAATCTGATATTGTAATCGATCTCTATAATTCGGCCCTATTAGATGTGAAAGAACTTAGATAAAACCTTTTTTATTTTCTGACTAGTATTTAAAGGTGAAAGTGACGGATGCTTTTATCCACCGCGATAAAGGCGAACATACCCGCGTAAAGGTTCTTAGAAATAAAAAATAATAAAATAATGTTTTAAGCGTACACTAAACTGGTTTCAAAATTCTAACGTTACTGCAAACTTTGTACTTTGTATGACTCATACCAAAACACTACCACTTGGCGATAAGGCAATTTTATACGTATCTATTTTGTTTTGATATTTTTCGATGTTATGTAGAAAGTGCTCGTTATAATTATGGTTTTTTAAACTAACATACGCATTTCCTTATCTACTTCATTTATTTCACGATTAAGGTTATCTGCAATCGATCCGAATTATCTCTCATTGATAAGCTGCGTTTTACAAACTTCTTCACAAAAATAAACATTTTCCGAGGATTGAGTTGCCGAAAACCTTCAAATTTTAGTCCCGGGTTTTCAGACGCTCTTTCGACAGACCATGGCTGAATTGTGGTTTACCCTTGTTTCTTCAACACTCATTTCATAGAACGTATCATTTCACAGAATTTTTATTTCATAGACAGGCTTTTCTAGGCGCAGAAGTTTAGATTCTGTGGTTGGCACAAGTCTAACCCAACCTAACCTACGTAAAATGTTTAAGATAACCTGAAAACAACAGATTTTCAGAAACAACGCGACACCCTGTGTAAAGTGTTTCAAACGTAATATCATTTTTTCCTAGTAGAATAGAGGCCCACGTTGTTTGTCTTCAAGTTGTCTTTTGTTTAGAACCTTGATTGGTAAGAACTTCATTATGCTGCGTAGTATTTTATCATCTTCGTCTAAAGCTGTGTAATTACTTTACAAATGAACCCAACCCTTTCATAACTTGAGTTGTCAAATGAAGAAATCATAAAAGAGCAAAATTAGATCTCTTTGAACAACTCTCGATCGCATTTTAATTCAGCAACACGATTCTAACTTCCCAGTATCACGGCAGTTTCCTCTGACATTTCATTGAGCCAGCGTTCTGCCGAGGGTCAGCACTCAGCATGCGAGGCCCTAGCGGGCGATGCACGCCGTCTCGGCGGGTAGGGCGTCTCTCCTTTATTGATCGGCGCGGCCCGGGCCATATCGACCCGTACCCACCTCCCACTACACCCATAACACAACATCAACCCTATTTAAACGACCAAACGACTCACTTTTCAGTACAAGACTACGAGTACATTAAGCTAGGGACAGTCGACTTCGGACTCAATTCACACGAGTTACGTTCGAAAATCACAGTCGGATTGGACTTTTTTGTAAGGCAATGCATTGTACGCTTTAATACGATAGTTATAAGGTTGTCAGCGGTTGTTAAAACCTTTGGGGTTTCAGCTGTTGGCTACGCATGTCCGAGACGATTTTGTTTTACGGGCGTGTATGGATCGACACTGCGTCGTTTGTTAAACGTTTGACTTATTGATGATTGCGCAACTTCGTCTCTTTATAAATCTTCTAATATCGCGTAATCTTGCTTTTACTCTTGATATTTATGGACGTTTGGACGTGTTACTTAAACAACAGAAGGATTTGGATGTAAATTGGCGTACTGGTGGTTCTATAGTTTGATACAAAATAGCGGGTTTAGGACGAGGTCACGAGTGTTCATACCCATAACATTGAAATTGTCATCGCATAGCCCAAACCTCCCTTACCACAATACATGTAAAAGCCGACCCCCCCCCCACCTCCTAGTCACGATGCAGGCCCCATTAAGGGTGCATTAACGCACAAGCCCAAGGTCGATGGTGGAAGGTGGTAGCTGGGGGCACGTTAACCCTGACCTAGCGGGCGAGGATATTCCTACCCCGGGGGGGTACTACCTACGAGTCCCCACTCATCACATACTGCTAAAAATAGACGGCCAATGTTTGGGAATGCAGATTTTTTCTTTTTAAAAACTAACAGAGCTAAGGAAGTAAAAGGTTTCAAGTATGAAGTCAAAGGCATATAATCATGTTATAATGTGATGCCATGCGACCGACTCGGCATTGGGTGTAATGTGTACATTTTCATTATTTATTTACCTAGATAATTTGGTTGTAAATATAAAATTTTAAACTTAAATATCTAATATCAGGAATGAAATAACGCCTACAGCTGAAACATAAGATGCTTTAAACAATTGCTTAGAATCTTTTCTCAGTTCTGTACATAGCCTCTTCGCCGTTTTAAGTGCGAAATCATAGTTTTCCTACTAGTGGGCCTAACGTGGTGCCATGGGAACTAATGTCAAATACGTCAAACGGGAACTAGTGTCAAATATTATAATGCAATTATTAAAATAACAGCCACCCGGGGTTTAAGTTACTTAGAAATAAAATGACTTAAGTCACACAAAACACAATTTTATTTTAAACCTTAACGCTTTATCCTTACGTTGGAATATGGAATAGACGAATTAAAGTCCCGAGCCTATGTCATCTTGTCCCGTGTCACCGTGTTAAGGCCCACAGCTATTCTAACCAGATTTATCAGCCATTGATTTCCTTATCTGGTATCAATGTTGCATTAGGAACAACCAATTAGGTTGTCACACCTTATTTTGTTTCTTGGAAGATTTCTGTTTTTTTTTAGTACCATTCAAATACAGTTTGGTAAAAAAGAGTGGTAGAACTCATTTTCAAGTGGCAACATTAGTTCTGACTAACATCGTTGTTGTACGTTCGTATTTTTTTTTATGAACCTGGGACGCGCCGCGCCGTCGCTTCATTTCGGTTTTTGTGAGTTTTTTCTGTAAAACACGTACATGACGAATGAAATAATATATTCAAGCTTCCGAAATAATTTCCCTAAATGATAATAAGAACAGCATCAAATTCCGTTGCGTAGTTAAGAAGTAAACGGCCTAACCGATAGTTACTTTGTTTTATACAATTTAGTAGTAGCAGTTGATCGAAGGATGCAGGACATATAGGTATGCTAGCAAAAAAAAATCAACCTATTGATATTACTAATTCTAATTTTAATTAATGGCCTTCACTCTTGCTAAGGTATATTTCGCCAGTGTCGAGTTATTTATATACATAGACACTCCTACGGACTTGTTAAGTATAGAAGTAAGTCCATGGTTATCTGTCAGTATCACACGCGAAGATAATTGTTCGGTAAAAGAGTATTTTGTATTGTAGACTAAACAGAAGCACATGGGGTTATCTCTACAAGCTTCTGTCGAGTCCGTTTATTTCTTTTTCTCGAGTCCAGGCGACGCTAACCTTACGATTTATAAGGAAAAACCTCCCGAGTAAATACGAGACATTGTATGAGTTAGATCACTTCAGGAGCTCTACTTTATTCTGCTCGGTAAAACCATATTGCTTTTGACATGTCATGGTATTGTCAACGTTATGATAACTCTTATTAATATGTTAGTTAGGATGATAGATAGAGTTAGAAAAAGCGAGATCCGAGAACGATGTGGATTGAAAGATGTTGTGATGAAGATCGAGAAGGACCTTTGCGGGTGGTAGGACCTTGTGCAGGGTCCGTCCGGATCGCTACCGCCATCTTATCCATTAACCTACCGCCAAACAGCAGTGTTCGCGTTATTGTGTTCCGGTTTGGGGATAAGAGCCGGTGAAATAACTAGCATAGAGGCATTCCATCTTAGTCCTCAGGGTTGGCAACGCATTTGCAGTCTTTGCGAATGTCACAGGGTCACAGTTTCCATTTTCCGTCAGGTGGCCTGTGTGCTTGTTTGCTTTCTCAATGCCATAAAAAAAGGGTATGCTAAGATGGATTGGTCGATTAGAAAAGATGGATGAGAGAAGAGTTCCGAAAGAAGTTTAGTGTGGCGAGCGGCGAAAGTGAGTGGAGATGTCGGTAGGGGTCGTCCTAGATGCACATACAGTGATTAGATTCGAGATGTCCTGAATACGAGTAAGGGCCAAATCAAAAGCACCCGAAATCACCTACGCGCACGAAGAGATTGATGATGTAGAGGAAGAGAAAGTTGTATGTTTAGACCGGTGCACTTGGCATTCCATAGGCAGAGATGCCTATTGTCACATGGTGTCCTGCCCGGAGGGGTACAACAGGTGACAAAACAAAATAAACGAAATAAGTGACAGAAAGTTTGCAGAGTAAGATACTGGAGTACCAATGGAGTTTACTGGGACCATACAATCAGGAGCTTAATGAAAACAGGTTAGTAATTATCACAGTCTTTATTCCTTTGCAGCTCTATACATGATGTTATGAAATTGTGAACATAACTTTGCACATAATTCCTACTCTACAAGAATAGATTTAGCTCAGCGGAAGGCTGGTCGTGTTACACAAAGTAAAGGTTCTTATGTTATGAATTCACAATTCTTAGGTGGTAAGTTGTTAGTCCCTAGTTATAGAGTTGCCATCAATTCCAATCTACGAGTTCAAATAATTATTATTGATATCCTAATTCCCTAATATATAAATATTGTCTACAGACCTTGATCTGAAGAAAACCTTCCTTCCTGGACGATCAACTTAATGTGGTCCGCGGTTGACAGACTGGCGGAGCGGTACCAAGACCTGCGTCGCAAGCCACAGGATCCTCGGTCAGCTCACAGCAGCTTGTCAAGGTCTAACAGAATCTTCGTGCCTATGGCACGCCTACCCCAAAGGTGGGTTTAACCAGTTAAATCCTACTTCCCTACTTGTATGACTTTACTGAATGATCTTAATCAAAGATTTATTACTTACAGATTTAAAGAGAGTACCTGCCAAACACTAATCACTTAAGAAACTACTTCATAGCTTCCAGTACCTAAATATGGTTGGACCCAGAATCGGAATAAACAAAATGTATTTCAAAATAAATTGTCCAACTATATTGGCGAATCGGAAGCTAACTTCTACTGAAAATATCTAAAGTTCGGAACCTACAAAATTTGGAAATAGCTACTTAAAGAATACTGAAATTAAACAACAACTAAAAGAAGAACAAGTTCAAGAAGACAAAAACAACAAGAAACAAAAGAACAACCCAGTCCAGCTGTAAAGACAGAGAGAAATTGCTATGATTAGCACTAAGGTTGGAAAATATTTGAGACATGTGGACAGACATTTTGGTTATAAAAATATGCATCTTACCGGAGAACTTCCAGAAAAAACCCTGGTAATCTCGACGCTGTGACATTCCCTCCTCTCCACGTGTGAGAACAAACACTGAAAATTCACCATTAGGTCAGAGAATGGCACATTACTTGCAACAAATGCCTCCATCAGAAAGGATGTTATTTATTTCTACTTACAAGTTTCTTTCTCCGAAATATGACTGAAAATATGTGCTATATCTCCACAGCAGGTGCTTGGTTATATTATTGAGGCTGACTCTCTCAATGTTATCTGGTTTAAATCTGATTTCGTAATGAGCTATGATCCTGATCAATGCCAGACAAAACAGAATGCAGCTAAAATGCATAGAACCAAAATGCTAGACAAAATTAGTAGGTATAGATAATTATCTAATTAATAGATTACTTATATTAAATTTACTTTTGGCTCAAATGTGTTTGTTTAATGTTGGTTTGTGTATTTATTATTAAAAGAAATCTTTAAATTGTTTTGTTTATTTATTAACTTGCTATCTACTATTTCCTAATTTTGTTGAATAATTACTGTTATCTAGTATCGCCCTAATTCAAAGGTAACGCGGCAATACCAACATAATAAAACAAGGTGTGTCATTTATAGTATAAATCAAAACAAACAACGGTAATGCCAATATCACCAAAAAATATTTCCCCAGTCTTTAGGTTCTGTTTCACGCAAGAAATGCTGCGTTACACTATCCCATTGGGGACAGGCGTGAAGGCATGTATCTATTTATGTATTTACATGACGCTTATCGCGGCTAACTTAAAACAATACCATTATATGGTAGAAGCAAGATAGTTTTACCGAGTGGTGGTCCTGAAGTGGAGTAGAGATGAACCATACAGTTTCAGAGATTATAACGTTAAGTTTTAGGTGCTTCTTTTTCGAAGAGTTCATTGATTCAATCGCGGTTCAGTGCAACAAATCTTCATCACCTTCCTTTAATTAACAACTTTTCGCCTTATTTCAGTTTGCCTAACCACTAACTTGTGTTTGTCTTTTGTTTTGTTCTTTTGGTAATTTAATCGAAACACCTTCAGTCTAAATGATGATATGTTTATTTTTAACAGATTTAACAGCGTAATACCTAACTATTGTTCATTACAAATGTTGTTTAATCGAAATTAGTGTAATTAACACTTAATGGTCAATTCACCAAAATATCGATTTTAGAAGTTATGTAGCTAAGTTAAATGCGACGACGTACGAAACATGGAGGACAATCTTACGGGCATTAACAGTACGCCGGCCGATGTTAACCTGCCAATTCATTCATTCAAGAGATTTATAATTTGTATAACTTCCAAACGGCAACCGTAATATTATGTAGGTATTCATAATATAAGTGTCTTTTTAATTGAAATAATTTCAATTCGCTAAAATTTGCAATATACGCAATCTCATATTTTTCTAAACAATTCCCTTTACTCCTAATCCATCATTTCCGAGGTGCATCGCGAAGGGGAAAGTGTCGATCGATGCACCGGTTGCACTGAGTGCAAGCCGACTGAGGGAGGCCGCGTCAAGACGTCTCGAGACCTCTTCTTGACTCGTCGCCCCCTGGTACTTTCATTTGGTATACGTGACGTAACAAGGCTAGTCGTGCACCTCAAGTGTTTCTGTTACCCTGGTGCTGTGTTATGTGAAACGGTTAATTTAATTTATTATTTAATTAGTTAAGTCAAACAATCTTTTTAGACACGGTTTTTCAGTGGATTTTAAACTGATTTATTTATTTGTAGTTTATTACAGTAAAAATTAAAATAAGATGATGCAGCTCGATTTATGTTATGATATTTGGGATTATGAGGTAAGTTACTCCTTTATCTTCTTTATTATTTAACATAGTTTAGGACAAAGTCGGTTTCCGCGTCTGTCTGTCAGTCTGTCTGCATATTCACTTACTCCTCCTAAGCCACGCAACGGATTTTGATGCGGTTTACACCATCAGTTACATAATTTTTCATGAAAGGTTTTTATGTATAATCAATTCGGGGCTTACAGAAAACTCGCATAAACCAAAGCGAAGCGAGGGTGTTTCGCTAAGTTTATAAAGCGTGTCCCTTAATAATATTTTGGTCCAAATTATATTATACATTTACATAATATAATGACAATGACGAATGCTAAAGAAAACAGTTGGCATCAGGTGATGTCTCGAGTATCAGAAGAATACTATATAGTCAAGGGTTCTATTGCAACTGTTGAGGCCAGACGTCCAATTGACCCAATCCTAGACAAGACGCGTCCACGCGTCCATTTTTTCCGTAGCTTAAGTCTAGCATTTCAAGATCATAATTATTACCTAATTTTTTATATCAGCATCATTTTGCCAGCCAACAGTACAGTATAATAAATTAAAGTCCATTGCCGCATCTGTCTCTATGTGTGATTTCATTAATTTTGGAGACTAGGTACTGGTCCACCGGTGCGAATCAGCATCAAAAATTACATTCCTAGCCTCGCTTAGCGCAGCTCTCCTATTGGCAGATTTTTTCCTCGCAGACCGCTCCGCTACCTCGCACAGGTCCGGTGGAAACGCACGCAGCCTTACCCTGGTGTAGGAACTAACTTATCAATTTAATAGATTTCTTCCAGCTTACCGTTGAATTAATGGTGAAACCCATTTACTCTAAAATAAAACCGTAATACGTAACATTATCAGAACTAGAGCACTCAGAAAATATTCCCAAAAATCAAATTTAAAATATGAATCATCAGCGTTTCTTAGTTAACAATGGCTTTATACACGGTTAACCAAACACAATACGCGCACAAACTTTACATGTTCCCTATCTCATGTAACCCTAGTATTCGGCCCTTGAGTTTGCTTTTAATCAGTCGTGATAACGCTCCCTCCCTCGTTAAGGGATCGTCCCTTATCTTTGGGGGCCTCGAATGTTCAAACAATGCAATCCCGGCTTCGGGATTTAGTGTAATTTATAGTATTCCGCCGTAAAAAGTATTCATTTTTAAGAACTCGTGGTTGTTAGTGCTTTGAGAAAAGTATCTGAAGACCGAGCGGCGCTCGGGTTAAAAACAAATTAAAATTTATCAAACACAGAATTTGACAGATCGATTTTTCGCTCCGAAATCGTTAGAGCTATTTTCGAACACAAGATATCTTCGGTCTGAAAATGGTTAAAGTTAGATTATTATGCTGAAATGTTCTCCTTCTTTACAAAAAAAAATAGTTAGGAGCTAACTCTGTCTGTTACATCTAGGCTGATGAGAAATACACATACTGCTCGTTTAATGGTATAGGATAAGAATTTACCGCACCAAAATATAATAGATGACTGAAAAATCACTCTTGACTGCTTGAGTCCCTGTCCCTGCGTTGTTATTTTTTATTATTCTAAGCCAAAGACAGTGACGTCTTTGGGCCAAACACTAAGACTATTTCATAAATTCGATATTATTAAACTATTCCGTGCTCCATCGTCCATGTTATCCTTATTAAACTAATGGTAAAATTGTGTGTTTGTTTTTAAAAATAAGCAACAAGTGTCGATTTTTAAAATATATCACTCATACGAAGCTACGTTATTCCTGACTTTTTATTTTAATCAAAACGAAACGAGAGTGGATCGCTTGTTTTTTGTTATTTATAAAGTGAGACTGGAGTTAACTGCTTGCCTATTTTACAAGCTTATCTTTAACCCGATGACAATACAATACTACTTATAGAGCTCTAAGGTGGCGACAGGATCGCCTTTACTTAATGTAGACTCAGCGAATCTAGAGTCGTTAGATTGGTCTTATAAGGAGCTGATGTTCAGAAGCTTGTTTAAAAAAACGTTTACAAAACCGCTTTATTAAATTCTTATATTGTTTGTGGATACACGGCAATCGTATTTTTCAAATAGCTTTGAACCGCTTTTCCGTTCAACTTAGTTCACGCAAATCAACGCGGTCCAAAAGAATCCGGCAGTTCATTGAACCTGTCCTGTGTCGAATTTGGGCAATTAAGGCTAGGGTGTAGCGGAATGGCATCGGCGGGGGCGGCACTTTCCTCGGGGTGAATGCACTGGGGCGCCACCCTCGCGCCAAATACTTATTGAAGGCGGTTTAGATATCACAAAAAAAATGTTTACTATAGTTATTGTGGTTAATATTTGATACGTAAGATATTAAATGACATTCGAATTGTTTTTGAGATTTATCGTTTTTTTAAACATTGTATAGCGATTTTTAAGCGAACAAAAAATCACAAGAAGAGTGAAAATGAACGAAAATGATAATACCATTATTAAAGTCTCAATAATTTGAAAACTCATGTGAATGCATATCAATACATTGATACACGTTTTGCTTGTTTATCAGGACGGTACGGTGAACATGGACAAAATGACGGAAGCGCAGAAGACGGCATATCTAGAGGCGCACGTTGCTGTACAACAACACATGGCCCAAGCTGCGGCTGCTGCGAGGCGGGAGCAACAACAACAACAGCAACAGCAGCAACAGCAGCAACAACAACAACAACAACAGGTTCAGGTGCAGCAACAACAACAGCAAGTGCAGGTGCAGCAACAACAACAACAACAACAGCAACAACAACAACAGCAGCAGCAACAACAACAGCAACAGCAACAGGTATGGAAATGTTGTTTTAAATGTCAATCGATTATAAAATTTTGCACAATTAAAGTATATTTTTTTTCTTATCTTATCAAAGGAAAAGTTTGAGCTTATCAAACAGCAGCAACAGCAGCAACAACAGCAGCAACAACAGCAGCAACAACAGCAACAACAACAACAACAACAGCAGCAGCAACAACAACAACAACAACAGCATCAACAACAAGCTAACAACACAACATCTCGACACCATCAAGAAATGCAAGTGAGTAGTCAACTTGTTTAAAGTCTACAAGTTACAAGTTACTTTTTAAGGGTACTTATTTGTACTAGCAATACACTTAAATATGACACGTCAAAAAGTATCGTACGTCAAAGTGACAAACCCTCTGGTCTGGTCTGGCCTAGACAAGATGCATAACTTTAACGTTAGCGATTTTCAAAAACTGACAAAATGTCTAAGATTTGGTTATTGCCCACCGTTCTCTTTCGTTATTCTATGTGAATATTACAATTTCATAGAATTCACTACGATATAAGAAAAAAATACATACTTTTTTAAGTTACTTTCTCAGAGGTCTTGCATAACTTTTCGATGTATTGAATTTAATTTAACCATAATTTAATATAGGTATAAAAGTACTTATTTATGGTATACTAGTTTCCACCCGCGACTTCGTACGTGTATAAATCAGTTACCGAGGGAAGAGCCATATGAAAGGTACCCTATGTGTTTATCCAAGGGCTGTTTGTGAAAGAGTAACAAACATCCATACTTATAACTTTCGCGTTTATAATATTAGTAGGATTTTAAGTTATTTACTGGTACCTACTTTTCTCATTTATTCTTACCAGGTACAGAACAGCGCCAGCGCCCACCAAGGGCACCCGTCACCGCCTACCGTCAGCTCTACCCAACATCACTACGCGACCATCAACTCGCCCATCAAAGTGCCCCAAGTCAGCTCGAGCACCGGCGGCCCTGACAGCACCTTCACGGTGCCTGATGATGTCGGCATGGGGTTCGAAGGAGGGGTCAGAGTGCTGCAGAGTCTTGGGAACTGGTTAGTAGGACACAGTTTAAATACATAGCTAAGCTAAGGGGTTTAAGCTAGGGGTCCTGGGTTCAAATCCCAGTAAGGGCAGATATTTGTGGGGTGCGTAACGATCGATATAAAAATATTTTCTATAATATCAGTCGATATAACGCTCATTTGATATAAGTATTGAATCATATAACAACATTTAATATATTTAAATATGATATAATTATCATTTTATATAACGATCATTTGTTCTAAAAATATTTTATATAACATGCATTAAGTATAATGCATATTTACTATAATCAACTTATGATATAAAGTTAATTTCATATAAAGTACAGTTGGTATAAAAAAATACTGTCTATACTAACTCGTGTCCAACCACAAGGGTCGGTTTGTTAGTTACCTATTGTGACCCTACAGAGCGGTAACTCCTAGGTCTCAACTAATATATAGGTTAGGTTAGGTTAGAATTGTGTCAAGGCGCGAAGCGCCATAACTACGCGGAATAGGAGCTCCGCAAAGCGGAGCTCCGTCGACTTTGCCTCACGGTCAGCGTTGTACCAAAAAATCTAAAAGTCTTTGCTACGTAAATAATCATAGGCGTTAAAATTATTTTAAATATGTGGCAATAAAAAATAATATACCACATGATAGTTATACAATATGATTTTTATACAAAATGATGATTATACCAAATGATGTTTATAATAAATAAATGATATACCAAATGATAATTATAGTAAATAAAAATAGATATTTTGATAATATACCAATCGTTTATTATATAAAATGAGTGATTATATCCTTAAAAATTATATCAAATGTTATTATATCAAATGAAATTATATGAATTATGTTTATACCGATCATTACACACCCATATTTGTGTGATGAGCACGAGTATTTGTTCCTGAGTCTTGGATGTTTTCTATATATTTAAGTATTTATTTCTCTATCTAAGTATGTATATCGTTGTCTAGTACCCATAGTACAAGCCTAGAGCTTAGTTTGGGACTAGGTCAATTAGTGTGACATTGTCCTGTGATTATTATTATTTATAGATTTATAGTGAAGTGAGTCGAGGATGTTTACAGTTTTACTTCATTTTATCTACGTTTCAATAACGGCCAAATTTGCACACGTTTCTTTAAATAACATCGGAAATACTGAAAAATATTTGTCTAATTGTTTTAACTCTTGTTATTAATTGGGCGATTTTCAAAAAAAGTGTACGTCGTTAAGGACAAAGTTGAAAAAATCTAACTTTTCCAAACATACGTTAATTTTCGTGACGAAATGGAAAAGTTATTGTTTCTTTATTTTTGACCTTAACGAAGTACTTACACTTTTTTTGAAAACCGCCTAATTACTTATATATTTTTTAAATTTTGATTTCGCCTAACTTAAAAACGTTAATTACTCACGGTAATTTATAGTAATCAGAGGAAAACGAAATATAGTCGTGCTAAGTGAAAATAACAGTAGATGCGATGGTGTGAAAAGGAACAACGATACAATGATGATCGCATACGGACAATCAATGATAAAGATAAATTTATTTCGATGTATATAAGATTGCGGTGAGGTAAAATGAAGAGAGGCGGGTGGAATATAAATAGAATACGAGTGCACTGTTGTTTTCACGGTACAGCAGCGTGCGATTTATAAGTCACTTTAAGAATGCTAATTGTATAGCTTCTCCACCTCAAGATACTAACTAACCAATTAAATTCAACCTAATTGTCATTCCGTAATTATTTCGCTGACGTATCTCATTGTTTTGGTACCAGGTCACCAGAAGTCACAAACAACATTCCACGACCTAACCTCATTCCATTTACGGAGCCGTATGCCGAAGGGGGCTCTATGCATCCGGGGACCAGACTGAAAGCGCTTCAGGGGACCGTAGTGAGGAAACACCCAGCGATTAAACCTACCAGCTCGACCAATGAAGGTATGAATATTAATTTAGAGTCTTTGAAAAGTTGATGTGACAGTCTGTATATATTCTAGTTTTGTTTTAAGACTTAGATGTGTGCTACTGCTACTATTAAATTTCATGACCCATTGTTTTCGTTGGAATTTTAATTAAACCCTATAACAGTTGTTACAGGTGGTAAGGCGTTTGAATGCAGGGTATGTGGCAAAGGTTTAGCACGTAAAGACAAACTGACAATCCACATGAGAATCCACACTGGTAAGTTACTTTAGAGGTATGAAACCATTCATAAACCAATTTTATAACTATATGTACGAGTATACTTTAATAATACTATGTCATATTTTTTATAAACAAGGTAATCTTGCAGTTTTCGAGTCATTCTTTCGGAGAGTTATAAGAGAAAATGTTAACAAAACTTGTCTAATTAAGCCTGTTTCAATGCATTTATTACATTATACCCAGGTGTCGAACTTTTGGTGCCGATGACGTCCAAATGACAAAATTTAGCAGGGTTCTTTCATTAACCTCTTGCAGCCCGGTTTCAAAGAATAAGACCCAGTTTCTAATATTAGAACAAACTAATAAACTCCTGAACGCCCAGACCTAAAAAAATTCATATCTTGGTAACCGCAACAGTTATAGGTGTCATATTTTAGGGGTACTTTAAATACGGCAGATGACCGAAAATATATTGTGCTAGTATTAGCACAGTGATTTTTCACCTAAAGTCGCTATTTCGGGCTCTTTAATTTTATTGCTATGGAAGTTATTTACTAATCATTTGGACTTGGTATTCTGGCATATCTTCTTATTTTACTAAGAGTGAGACCTTCGTATTTTCAACGGTTTTAGAGTAAATGTCTTGTAACTCTACTTTTAAGTTTAACCTATAGGTAACTTTAGTTAAAAGTGCTTTAGCACAGGTTGATGTGACTCATGGCAGGCTAAAGAGAAAGGCTAAAGGTTAATGTGGCTATTGGCGAGTTAAAGAGAATATTCATTTTAAATGATTTTATTTAAAAAAAAATGCATGCAATTTTCAAGACAAACTTTACAGACGCTTTATTAAGCAATAATGTTAACAATATCAACAGTGTTCTCCCAAAATAAATGTAAGGATTTGCTTTTCATAGTAGGTACTTTGTACACCGAAACATTAATCTGATAACTTTTCCCTGCTAAACTGTCTAATTAAACTTTCTTCTGCATCTCCAATATTTCAACAAGCCATAGTTTTCATATTTTTATGAATTTTCCGTTCCCGTTTTATGCAACAAAACACAACTTTTGTGGCCTGTCTGTGCCACTTTTATTAGAATGACCAAGAAATTGTTATAACATAACAAAACGAAATACCTTTTTCATTACTCGATGACTTTTGCTACCGTCCATCTCAATTTCAGTATCGATGAACTCAGATAGTTTAATCAGGGTTATGTAGAACCGGTCCACGTTATCGGGATCAAATTTCAACCTTACACTACTAGTCTTTAACTTTTAATCACTTATATGCAAATTGACGTCATTAGCATCAAAAGTTCGACCGCTGGACCGAATAAAACAAGTTAACATAAAAGTTTTTTATATAACTGTTTTTATTAAAATTAATCATATTATCAACTATCCGTTAACTTTGTCTAATAAAAATATGACTAGACTGTAATGTAGACTTGTGTGTGTTTTTTAATTTACTTTGTATTCTACTGAGTGGTAGCCTGAAATGTCTTTCTATTTTTCAGGAGAAAAGCCATACGTTTGTGAAGTGTGTAATAAAGCGTTCGCACGACGCGACAAGTTGGTGTTGCATATGAACAAACTGAAACACATTACACCGTCAAATATTGCGCCTTTGGGAAAGCGGACCATCTGCATTTCACGTAAGACATATTAATTTTGGCTTAAGAAAGATCATGCATGCGGGATATAGGCCGTATCAACGAATATCTACGTAAAAAAGTATGTCACCGAAACATTTAACTCGCAGCATGAGTTAATTTTCTTTGGTAGTTACAAATCGAACCTATCAAGATATCCAAAAAATCATGGTTTCAGCATAAAATAGCGTTAAATAAAGTAAAATTCAATAAAATTATGGGTATTATACATTATAATTTTATAAATTATGGGGCCGTATTAGGCAATGTACTTTTCGCCGATAATTATGATAGTTAATGACCGTGATCCAAAGTACTAAAATTGAGCTGGGATGCCGACTTCATTACTACATATATATGTTTTGAGGTTATGTGAGGATCTGTATTATATTTTTGATTAAAGTAGTACTTAGACTGATCTTCTCTAACGCTATTTTTTTTACAGCATTGAAAATGGACGATGTGAAACCACAGCTGACTAAGCAAGAGGACACAAAACCTAGCCAGGCGGAGATCGCGGCCGCTGCGGCTGCCGCCGCTCAACAACAACAACAACAGCAGCAACAGCAGCAGCAACAACAGCAACAACAACAACAACAACAACAACAACAACAGCAACAGCAACAACAACAACAGCAGCAACAACACACTCACCAGTCCATTCAAGTGTGTCAAGTGCCTGGGCATACTTTCACGGTAAGCATATCTTTTTATTAGATTTGATTTTTAATACATAATCATACTTATTTGAAAAAGTTTTGGTTCATATCATTGTTCTTTTATGTGAAATGTTTATGTATCAGCACGAGAGTTTAGGTCTGAATTGTGTCACCTTTTAATTTACCTATAATAGTTAGGGACCTGGCGAGCATTTCAGTATATGATTTGCACGAGTTGCACATCGAGGTGGATTGCAGTTTAGATCAATACGAATTGATTTGGTTCAGTCAATTAAGGGCCTATGTCGCTGCGTTTTCATGTAACAGCAGATTGAAGTTGCTTAAAAAAAGGAGGTAATAAATTATTTGTACATGTATCCCTCTGGGGTTCATGGTCACAATCATATTGGAAACGAAAAAAATCGAAGAGGCAGACATTCAGGGTTCTGCATTATCATGGGACGGAGTTGTAAAAATGTTAAAAAAAAGCTCTGCTAAGTCATTTTCACACGATTCTCATTGCGCACATTCGATTCGTTATGACTCCCCGGATACCAAAAAAACATTTCGCAGACACTTTGCTCACTGATTTTTAGCTGTACAATTGTTTGAAATTCACGGAATCAAGGGAAAGTGGTTATGGGATTATTGTAATTCTTATTATTTCTTTATTCTTTACATATTTATTTTTCAATAATATTCAGTAGACGTAGAATTTTGTACTTACACTGTCTGCCTTTGGAATATCAGAGGCCTGAACGTCTGCCTCATCGAATTTCTTGGTTTTGATATGAAATCCAAATATCAGTCCAAGAGGCAGACATGTGTGCACAGCTTTTTTTACATTTTTGAAGCACTGTCTGTCAATGCAGAGGCAACATACTGGCAGACTATTTTTCGGCGGTCCTTCTCATAATAATAATAATAATAATAACTTCTTTATTTAACACACAAGTTGTAACGTAATTACCAGGGGTCCCCGCACTAGGCTTGGCCTGTATCGCGGGGTACCAATTACAATAATATCACTTAAGATCACATTATTAAAAACTACATAAAACTTAGAGAACTACAAACTAAAGAAAATAGGAGTAATAGGGGCCTTCGAACAAGACCACCTAAGTTAAAATCTCTTCTGTTTCCTCATAATTCAAACGATGGAGAAAATTAAAAATAAGTTGTTTTGTCTTGAGTAAAGTTTGGCCTTTCAAGCTACAATGAAGTAAAACAGCGTTGTATATAGAAATGCTTAAGTGATCTCCGAAACGTTTACCAAAAGTTGAATAAACTCTGGGCACTGGTAGCTTAAAAACGCGTTTTTTTATTAGGGTGTTGTAGTTGGGGATGGATGGGGCAAGTTTATGTGTAAGCAAGCACATTTTGTACAGAAAGAGTTGTCGAACGGTTAAAACATTTGCCTCGGCGTATAAGGATGCTGTAGGGTACCTGAATGGTTTTTTATATATCACTTTTAATACTGATCTTTGAGCTCTCTCTAAGACTATCATGGATGACTTTGCTGCGCTACCCCAAACCGATATGCCGTAGGTAATTATCGACTGGCACAGTGCGGTGTAAACTAGCGTGAGTAAAGGTTTGTCGGCAGAATGGCGTATTTTCTTAAAAATTGCGATTGTCTTTCTAATTTTTGAGGACAGTTTCTGAATATGGGTTTTAAAGTTTAGGTTTTCGTCCACGAATAGACCTAGGTATTTAACAACATCAGTACGTTGTATGAAGTCACAGTTACAGCTACCTGATGGGAAATCTTTACAGGCGTGAATTTGTAAAGTGTTACTGCAGGTTGGTTTAGATGAGGGGGTTTTATGAAAATAGATAAATTTGGTTTTATTGCTATTTAGCGTTAAAAGGTTAAGACGGAGCCAATCAGACGCAATCTTCATGCCTGTTTCAGCAGCTGCTAGGGTTTCTTCCCAGTTTGTACCTCTAAAGAGAATTGCCGTATCGTCGGCGTAACAGATAATTTCAGAGTTTTTAATTATAAGGTTGTGAACGTCGTTAATATACAATATGAAGAGAGTGGGGCCAAGGATGCTTCCTTGTGGAACTCCAAAATTAATCGCTTCTGTAGCACTCTGAAAAGAACCTACCCTAACCAGCTGACTTCTATCTGAGAGATAGCTGTCAAACCACGCCAGTGGAACACCGCGAATTCCCAGATGTTCAAGTTTGCGGAGCAAGATTGGCTTTGAGACTGTATCGAAGGCTTTTGCCAAATCCAGAAAGACTCCGATGCACTTAGTGTTACTGTCTAAGTAGGATGCAGCAAGCTTAATTAACAGTGAGGTAGCGTCTTCCGTGGATTTACGATGCCTAAAGCCAAACTGTCTTTCGGAAAGAAGACCATACTTCTCCAGGAACTTGACTAGTCGCGTGTTTACTAGCTTCTCTAGTATTTTAGAAAAAGAGCTTAGTAGCGATATGGGTCTGTAATTTCCGGGTACTTCTTTGGGTCCGTCTTTATAAATAGGTGTAACTGATGCAACTTTCCATAGCTCTGGAAAACAACCTAGGCTTAAGCTCAAATTATAAATATGAACTATTGGAACCACAATGTGACTTTTGATATTCCTGATGAGTTTGTTATTAATCCCATCTAATCCTGGTGCACTATCAACATTTAACTGCATTATCATGGCCTCGACTTCCAATGCGTCTGTGGGTTGCATGAAGAAAGATTTATCCGTGCTACTATTCAGACGTGCCTTGGACGCAAGATCATTTTCCGATTCTCCAGATTGGGAAAGAATGTGAGTAGCTAACTTTTGTCCGACGGATGAAAAGAATAAGTTACAATCATTAAGGGACTTGACTGGATCACTTTTGGAAATAAGTTCCACAGGTTGCGAGTTACGTGTTTTCATATTACATATAGTTTTGATACTGTTCCATAACTTTTTTGTGTTTTTCATGTTAGTTGAAAGTTCGTTTTTTTCGTATTGTAATTTAAGTGTTTTCAAGAGATTATTGCAGAAGTTCTTATATCTATGAAGAGTTAATTGTAGCACAGCGTCTTTAGGATATTGTTTAGATTTAAGGTGTAACCGATCACGATGTTTAGCACACCTGATTAAACCGGGAGTCATCCAGGGTTTGAGGGTGAATTTAGATCTCGGGATCTTAACCTGCTTTGAGTTAGTTTTTACAGCATTGTTGATGGTGGTCATAAAAATCTTTGTGGCCGCGTTGACATCACATTGTCCCAAGACGTCAGACCAGTTGTTTGAGGAAAGCTCAGAAGCGACACCCTCGAAATCAACCACGGTTTTGTAACGGTTTGGTTTATGGTGCCTTGGAAAAGGTGAAGATATTCCGATAGCAGCGGCTTTGTGGTCTGTCACGTTTAGGTCACACACCAGACCAATAACTGGATAGTGAGTTCTTACAAATATATGGTCCAGGCATGCTTCTTGTCGGGTCGGAGCAGTTATCGCGGGTGTGAGGCCGTGTTCGGCGAGCAAGCAAAGATATTCCGTGACATAATCACATGGAGAATTAGCTAGTATGTTTATATTCATATCACCGGCGATTATTAACTGATTGATTTGTTTAAGTGAGTTAAGTTTATGCTCCAGGTCTATCATAAAGTCGTTCGTGTTTCTAAAAGAAGGAGATCTGTAAAAACCGAGGATAGTCGCTTGCTTAGGTATGTCGATCATAAGGCAACATGCTTCTTTAAACATGGGCTCAGTGACAATGGCATTCCAATGGTTCTAATGAACGCTACAACACCGCCATTTTGGTTAATGTTGTGTGATGTACAAAAGGAGGTATAGCCTGCAATTTGCTCGATTACAGGGGCATCATGTAATCTGCACTCTGTTAGAATAAGGATATCAAATTCAGTTTGCATGCGATGAAGATTTACAAGGAAAAGATCGAAGTTTTTGTTTATACTTCGAATGTTGTAAGTAAGAACTTTGAGATTCACAATTGGATTAAATATAGTTTTACAGGAGTCCACGTTGTCAATTTCGTGACAAGTAATGATAAGAGCTGAATCAAGATCGTCCGCTACTTCAATACAATCCATCTGAGTTAGAGAAATTTATCATATTATTAATCACCGAAAATATGCGTCCGCATAGTAATAAGGTGAGTTCATAGAAACAGCTTAGAGGCGAAACGTATGTTAGTACAGAAGTTACTTGTGGAATAACTAGCACGAGTTCGGAGAAAACGCAGCCGTCTAACATTATTATTGATATTGAAGTTAATTTGATAAAGCAAATAAATTTAAATGGATGGGCATTTATGCTATAAGAACCACAGTTAAGGATGGGTTTTTTAACATTGCAGCAAGAATATAATTTGACTTGTATTACGGAAAAAAGTAAATTAAACTTTACAGCTGATTTAGTACCTCTGAAGTTGTATACAATACAAGTTAATGTAGTATTTTGTGTTAGATGCTGTTCAGACTGAAACATAATGAAAGTATTAAAAGATCCATTTTGACAGGTTATATAAGTCATAAATTCTGATGTACATTTGTTAATAAAAAAATCCATCTTTAAACTTAATTTAAGGCTAAAAACTATAGTAGAATATGATATAAAGCAGACTCGAGACATCAATTTTATAAAATCTAGGACATAAGACATAATTACGGTACACCTATGACTGCTTTCAATTTTCACGATCCCGAAACGGCACCGGCACCGACTGGCTCCTACTGTCCGGTTCTCCTCCAAGCTTTTCCAGGACCGCTTCAGACGAGACGCGCAGCACGGAGCTGGTTTCAGTACGGCGCATGTAAATGCTGCCGTTTGAGGTCCAGACGAATTTGAACTTATGCAGAGCTCCCATCGCACGAGCTTTACTAAAAAGGATTCTGTTTCCTTTGGTAAGGTGTTCATTTATAAACACACGGCGAGGGTTTCCTGGAATCTCTAGTTTATCTGTCGTAAGCCCGCGACGTACTCTGGCAGCACGCAGGATCTGGTCACGTGGGGCTCGCCGTGTCATAGTCAGCACCACTGGCCTCGGCCTCTGGGGTTCACCGACACCGCCGCCGCGTTGTCCCACACGTCTGACGTCATCAACGTCACGAGGGTCCAACTGGACACCTAACGTGTTACAAATCGTGTTCACCAACTGCTGTACGTTTTCCCCGTTATTTTCCGTCAAACCTGTTATGTATTTCAATGTCTTTAAGAAGACGTCGCTGCTCCCTGGCATCCATCTCCTGGCGCAATTCAACGACTTCGGCCCTTAGGTTTTTAACTTCGTTTTTGTAGATGTCAAGCTCTTTTAGTTGGCCTTTTATTTCGGTTATTTCACTGCGAAAGGTAGCAATGTCTTCTGTGGTGTAATTGAGGGATGAAGTAAAATCATTCATATCCCGTTTCATCGTGTCAAATACTTGTTGAAGTTGTCGGAGCGCAGTAGTGAACGAAGACAATACTTCGCTGGGGACCGGCAGCGCCGCCAGGTTTTGGGCTGACTTAAGAAAGTTTGTCGCAGCGCATTCGTTTTGATTATCTGCCGAATCAGGCTGAATTGACTGAGAGCAGGTGCGAACTGGCGTTTCATCATTACGTTGTATTGGTTTAATCATCTTGCAGCTCGGACAGGCGTATCCGTTGAGTTTTATCGCTTTATTTTCATCCCTTGTCAACTTAAGACAGAGAGAGTGGTATTTTTTAGGGCACTTTGAACAAGAAATGTCGTCACCCGCGCCGCTCGATTTACCTTTTAAATGACTGTTGCAGGCACCACAAAGCATTTTGCGAGTTTATCTTTGTTGAAACTCGGAAAAATGATGATACGTAGAATTTCGTGATGTTTGGAAACCAGTGGCGCACTCTCTCGGAAAAAAGGTGCACTATTGGCAAGGTCCGAAACTGTGCGCCCACTAAAATTGCTATCAATAAAAGAGTTGCTAGTATGGTCAGAAAACCACAGATGGCGTCACTTGCCGAAACAAAGAAAACCGCACGTGTTAAAGTTTGGTATAACCTTGAATAAGTAGTTTTTGAGATCGTTTTAAGAGCATATCATTAATAATGAAAGATAAAATAGTGTACACACTTCACACAAGACACCAGGTCGCAAAAAGTCCACATTTAAGCTCAAATCGATCTTAAAGTTCTTGGTTTTCACAGATCCGATTTTAAGTAAAAGCACCAAAATTGTCGCTAGATTCACTGAGATAACATTAACACGTGAGCTAAGTACGTTAAGGAGACACTGAAACTAAACAAAACAGATGGGAACGGCGAAAATAAGTAGTTTTGGATTTAATAACTAGATGGAAACTTTTGTTTAATGTATGCGCTTACAGCGCCACCGAAGGAAAAAAGATTGTTTTTAATCGAACAATATAAGTCTGCCAAGTGTGCAGTGTGGTTTTTTAAATCATAAAAATTACTTGAAAAATTGAACACTACGAAATTCGTAGTCCTGGATGTCTTCCTCTTCGATTTTTAGTGTTTACAGGATGACTGTGATCATCAGCCCCAGAAGCAGACATGTGCGCATAATATAGCACACCTTTTTTAACATTTTTGAAACGCTGTCATTTGACAACGCTTCGCCACCATGGTGGCAGACGAGCTCCTTGATGTTTCTTGGGGTATAATTATCGCTATTAATAACGTCTGCCACGTGTGCTAATGATATCGAAATTTAGCTCGCCAGCTCACTATAGGTAAAATGCTATTTTTTTTCCACCGCATGCATGACCTTAAGGAATAAGCGAATAAACCTTGTTGACACTGTTGCAACTTGCAATGATACTATACTGCATTGCAATAGTGTTCATATCCTAACTTGAAATATGTTTAACTTTTCTAGAAAGAACGAAAAGAGGCAAGTGTTCTTCTGTAACCACTGTCTACTCTGTATCTAGAACACAAACCTCGTGCACACGAGCGCATCAGCAGTGGCGGCGGCGACCGGTGGAATGGTGGTGTCATGGTCCTGCGAGCTGTGCGGCAGGCTGTTCGCCACGCGGGACGAGTGGACCGCGCACGCGAAGTCGCACCTGCCTGACAACAAGCTGCTGCAGGATAAGATACAACAGGCCACGCATCAGGTATATGCCTCAATCTTCGATCATTATTTCCGCTACTTACTTATAACTCCAAGTAATTGCAACTTCCATCAATTTTGATTTGCTAGCGAAGTTTTAAATGAAGTTTTATCGCAATGCGATTTTTTCATGTTCATCAAGGCACAAATCGTTATTATATTATAATAATCGTTATTGTATTTTAACCTTACCTAATATTTAGAAAGCCAGAGGAAAATTGCTGCTCGTATTCACTATGACAACGCCAAACTGTGTTGACTTTACCATATTTTAAATTACTTACAGCAACAAGAGAAAGTCCATCTAACCAACCAAGAAAAGCTGCAGCTTCTCCACCACCACAACCAAAACGAGCAGATCCTGAACGGTCATGGAATCACCACTGCCACCGTTTCCACCGCTACTGTGGTAAATGAAACTGCCAATGGCGGTGCGTACTTCACACACGGTCACACGCACTACGCGCCAGAGAGGCAGCACACACTCGCGCACCATTTATGCCTGATGTGTAGGCAGGAGTTCGCTAGTAAAGCGGAGTTCATGTTCCATGTCAGAGGGCATTTCGAGGGGAAAGTTACCGACATTGCTGCTGCTGATGTACTCGCGCGTTCTCTCGTGGACAATTCTGGACTGTGCACCTGAGCCACGGCCGCGCCCAGCGCGTTCTCGACCGACGGCTGTGGCAAGGGCGTATTACAGGACGACACCATACTGCTTAAGTTCTGAGACATAAGTGATGACGAGTTCTCGTGCTTCGTGACCAGCGACGTGATGAGATAACGACGCCAGGACTCGTCATTGGTGTAAGGATAATTACCATTTTAAGTGGGCTATTGATTAGTGGATGCTAGAAGAACCGTGTTGAAGTTAATGCTGTTTCGTTTGAGTGAAGAAATACAAGGGATCGTTTTGTAAATTAAGTTCTACTTCCCTAAGGTATATTTGTGTTAGTTAGTTGTATAAGCGTAACGCCACACGTTTTTGTTATACTCCAACATATTGCTCAATGTGTAATAACTCGTGTAATAAAAATAAACATTTTATATACAGTAAAGCAAACAAATAAATCACACGTATCGTCGCATTCAACCAATTTTTTCAGTATTTATGGAGGTCGCATCTCACTAAAAAAATACTCGTGAAATATGCGTAAAAATATTATACGAAGAATTAGGATTATAATTATGTATGCTCGATGTATAATATTAAATCTAAAAAATAAACCTACCTAAGATAGAAAATAATGGTTGCAATGTTAATTCAATATAAATAAATGTAATTTTAATGTGGTATCAAAGTTCAAAAGTTTTGGGTAGACTTAATTTTTCAATTAAATGTAGCGTGCGTGTAGCGCTAAGATAATATTGGCAATCCAGTTGCAATACGATTCACATCGACTTTTTATTTGGTATCATTGACCGTCTCCGGGTTTTTGGAATTGAAATAAGCTACGTATAGGTTCACAAACATTATCATTATAGTAGTAGTATCACGGTAACTATTTTGCAATTCGCGGTACTTTTAGGATTTATAGATACTAAATTAGGATTTTTAGCCTATGGGTTCAATAGGTTAGGTATCTTTAGTTTATCTTGATAAATTATATCGTTTTATCATAATTATACTTACATACAGCTGTCTATCAGATGACATAGTGCTTGCTGAAATCCTTTATCCTACTGATAATTCATTATTTATTTATTCTGTCTTTTAATTTATTTTCACATAATTTCAAAGTACTACGTCATGTAGTTAGTAGGTGATAAATAATTTCAATTAAAACTATGTATTATTTTATAGGAATGCAAATTTAGTAATAAATTGAAAAGGCACACAATGACCCGCGGGCCTTTAATAACGGCTTTATCGACAAATTATCAGTACTTTTGAAACATATCCCATAGGTAACAAAAACTAATTTACCTAGTACTTTGCTATTATCTATTCTGTGATAGTACCGCCCCTTACAGGTGTCGCGAATTGCACAATAATTACCAATGTTTTAATGATTGTGAAATTAACAGCATAGTAACGAGTCTTCTCAGATATTATCATCTCTATAGTAACTTACGAGTATCAGGGCTGAGATTCTACACGGTAAAACCGTATTTGTTTTTGACGTGTTTTGATATTGTTTTTAACTCGGCTGTCATCACTGTGACGTTAATAAGAGTATTAAAACACTGACAATACGGACACACGTCAAAAGCAATATGGTTGTACACCAGTAGAATAAGGCCCAGGTCATAAAGATGAGGAAAAAATCGTGTAAATCCAAAGGAGTTTATCACCGCAATTTGGTTTGGACTTTGGATACCAAAAAGGCGTTGCCTTTAGTTTATCATACGTATAACATTTTTAATGTAAACTGTTAGTTCCACAATAAACCCAGATGTGTCTAGTAATTCGGGCCAATAATCAAGTGTTATAGATGTATAAAAAACATGTTTTATAGAATCCGACTGTGTCGCTTTACTTATTATTTCTAGAATTAATTCTATCTAGTCTAGTCTAGTCAGGTTCGTTGCAACCGAAGGATGAGTGCATCTAGTCATTGCGTATTCTAGCTAGCTTAAGAAATTGTGAATAGATATTTTTGTATCTAGATTTAATTTTAATATTTATTTATAGCTTAGTATTATGCGTTTGGGAAACTTTTATGTTGTATAGGTACTTATTTACAGATTATTCTTGTACGCTCTGACAACGGTGACGTAAGTTAAACCCATACCATCTCATATGAAAGACAAATAATATTTGTAGTAAATAAAAATCGTGATATTTAATTTTATCATACCCTCCTCTGTGGTGGATGATAAACAGATTTTTGAAAAGTATAGGGCAATGTAAAATGGTCCATGGCATCTATTTCCTTAGGTTCACATCAATAAAAGAACTAGAAGATGTTATACATGTATGAAGTTATGAAAGAGGATAGATATTGGACCATTTTATACGCAGGCCTAAACTAAAAACAAAAATAGTCCACTAAATGTCACAAAATAAAGGTTCCCATCGGCGCACTAGTCTTAATATTTGCATTGTATTTGTAAATAGATTAGTACTTAATTGTCGGCAAGCAGATTACAATGACAATAATTTAAAGATTTCCTTATTTTTAAGATCAAAATTAATAAGCAGCAATGAGTAAAAATATAAGTACGGATTCATACAATTTCTAAACATTCATTAGACCTGAGGGGCAAGTTTTGAAGTTCACCGACGAAAGATGACTAACTTTAAAATCCGGCCCACCTTTTGGATTTCATTTCATAACTCCTTTATCGTATCAAATCCAAAAGGTGGGCCCGCTCGCAGATTAAATCGCTGCACAAATCTATTTAAAAGTTAGGTATTTTTCGTCAGTGACCTTCAAAAATTGGTCCCCTGGACACTAAAACGCCATTTTATTATTTATGTTATGAGATATTATGAGTTAGCATTGAACTTATAAATAAGTCTTAAATTAATTAAGTCTGCTTGTTGTCAAAAATAATTATATTTATCTCCCTACTTCCCTTTTGACAGCATCTAATGCTATATAACCCCCTGTTTATTTCGGGTCGTACTTCAGAAGAAGGGGAAACGCAATCTGTTCCTTCGATGTTACCTTGCAGACAGTATTAAAGTCCGTACCAACTGACTTGTCTTATTTAGTAAACACTTTTATAACCTCAAAATGCATAGTTTTTTGGCTTTAACTGCCGTTTTCTGTTGAAAAAAACAAACTATTTTCCTGATTTTACATCATGGGTGTTTTTTTTCACGAGTAAATTGTAATTTTACGCGAAAAGGCGGCATTTTGAGGTTACAAAAATGTTTACTAATTTTAAGACAAGTCAGATAGTATAGAGTATACTATACATACCACTGTAGCAACTTAGTACAATCATAAAAGAATACTGCGGCACCTATGAATATAGCACAATCATCGTTACTAAAAGTTTTTAATTTTAGACCTGATGCAATTCATTATCGGATAATTACGTCAGCTAAGATTTAGATACAAACCGTATAACATTATCTTCCGTAATGATACTAATGATAGTAAGTGTAAACATTTCGTATCATATCAAACGCGATACTTCCCCGTTCATGGGGATTGTAGCGTTATCTATCTGTTACAGTTTAATCGTAATAGGGTTTTGCCAGTATGGTACCAACTTTAAGATCGTTTAAATCTGTTGATACCGGATCGTCGCAATTCAAGTCCTTTTCATATAAATACGTGTAATTAATCAGTAAATCCTATAAAAATATATGCAAATACGAACCAATTTCAAGAAATTTAAATTGTCATTTGTAGTACGATAAGACACTGTTGCTTGTAGCATCGAATAAACATTTTGAAGTAAGTGTAGTTGTAAGATGGTCCGTGGAGAAAGCCGCGTGCAGGATTATGCTTCCGAACCTACTTAAGACCAGTAAGTACTTTAATTCTAACTCACTGAGGCCGCACTGAGGGTCAGTTTGGTTAACAGCGAAAACTTGAAAAAAAAATGTTCTAATTTTGCAGTCAGTGAAAGTAGCAGAAAGACCAGGGTAATAAAAAGCGAAAAGGCACTCTCAAACAGCATTCTGTCCATATCTGGAAAATATGAACTAAGAATTGTACTTTGTACCAGATATTAAGTATAACTGCACTGAAGATAGGTAGGAACTAACGGCCAGATAAGGAGTTAAACCTTACAGGTGTTGTACAGATCTCAAACATAAACATAAGCTATAAATTGTACTTGTCCGCTAACCTAGTTCTACAGCTTACTGTAGGTACTATGTTTAAAATAATAACCTATTTCAATTAAAATATTTTTGAAGTTATACTGCACGCGGGTTGCCCCCGGAATGAATTTGAGCACATTGCCAAATCAGAGCACGATGGAAGTTACAAATTTGAGTAGGCATAGGAACGTAGACGGCGACGTCGACATAGGTGGGACATGTATGCAATACATTCAATAGGTTAGTTACAAATACTTAGATTAAACACACACGTTTAACGAATGTTCAGTAATAATAAGACAGTAATATATTCACTAACCGAATGTTCAATAAATACGATGTTTTTTATAAATAGCGTGGGTACGTATAAGAAAAAAATCGGCAATTACGTTTTTCTGTATACAAGTAAGTTGTAAATTAGGTAGCTGTAATTGAAATTCGCTTTCAATATGATCTCAAAGTCTAGTCGTAGAATCGCGTGTCAGTGACGCGGAGTGCGATTGTAAAATGTTTAGTGCAATAAGCGCTTTAAATAGTAACCATTAGTTACTAAATTTCAATAAACTTCGATTAGATGATACCCCCCCAGGTAGATCTAATATTTAGATATGGCTAGTGAATATGGTAACTTATGTGGAACTTTATCCATCGAAAGAGATAAAACACCTGCAGAAAAAAAAACAATTAAGATATTAGTCTTAATTTATTGCGTGTTATTCATTTTCAGGAACTAAATTAAAGTAGGTATACATCTTTTTGACCTCCTTTATTATGATTAAAGTTGCGCTTAATAAATACATAAATAACTAATAAAAACGTGTTCATTTTTTAAAAGAACATTTGTATTAATACAGTGAGGAATACCATTTACATTCCATTGTTCATTAGGGCGACATTGCAAAAACAGATTTTAGTAGCTAAGTAGTTAACATAACATATCACACCGCCACTAAACTAAGACTCCGCAGAATCAACGACCACGCAATAATAGTTTTACATAAATGAAAACTGCCTTTACAATACGAAAACTCAGATAAAATATATCAAATATTAAAACAGTTGACTGGTTATACAATGACTCAATAGTTATGTATTTTAAGTGTGTTTTGGTTTAAGTAGGATACCGTTTTAGAACTTTAGTTTAAATTAGTGGTTAATCATGTTTCAGTCACCATAGTTGATGTTTTCGACGACAATGATTATTGTGAAAGGTGATGAACATACTTGCGTTCATAATCTTCTATGTAGAGTGTAAGTAAAATCATTAATTACGCATTTGTAAAAAAAAAAAACTATAGCAGGAAATAGAAGTATGTAGTTAATAAAATAATGTATTTAGGTAAGGTTTGTTTGTATTAATACTTACACGTATATGGGGCTTTTGACAGCAAATGCTTAGGGGAGTAGAATAAGTTGATTTGCTGTATTAAAAGGTATTGTACAAACTAGGATTACGGAAGCAAGGAAACTACCGCCATCACTTAGATAATAATATAAATAATATAGGTAATACTTGTAATAACAAGGATTGAAATAACATCTTCCGACGCCAGTGATGTACCCTGGTTGAATAAATAGGACTCGATATAAAATATTAAAAGTGCCCTGCCGATAAGAAGTGAATCCTGACACCAGTCATCGCAGTACATTTGAGGTTATAATTTGTACAGGAATGACAGGTTTCAGATTTACTTCTTATAAGCCGGGCACTACAATCTTCCGTTTTTCGTTAGGCCGCATCCACTTTAGGAAACAATATATGATACTCGTACTTGAACAAATACATTGTATTACGGCAAATCAATACGGTCCAACCCTACACAGTCCGACAGATGATATAAAACTTTACTACCTTACGATATCATTGTTTATCAATTACATCACCTTAGCCAACTAATTACAAAATGCATTGAAATCTTAATGTTAGAGCGTGTAGTATGATACTAAAACGCCATTCTTATTATTTTAGGCACAACACATTTTTCATGAAATGAACCTTCCATACTTGTAATTATTTTTTACTGAGTGGTTCAATTTTGATTTAAAGTTAACAGATACAACAATTTGTTTAAATACAATGTATTTTCCATAAGTGGATATGGTGAAACTACAAACGAAAGTTATAAACAGGTATCTAAAATAAAACATTTGTTAAAATAAATTTACATGTTTTCAAAGACAATTACTAACACGGTAGAGGCAACCAGTCCTTATATGGCTAGGCTATGTCCCTGGAACCACTTCCAGTAGTCGAGGATCTAGTAACAATGTATGATACTTATTACTTCCATGATTAAAAACTATGTCCGGAGGAGTTCGGACAGACTATGCAAAGCAATTTCCTGTCAAGTTAAGAGCGCCTTAACTTATATCGGCGTCCTTTGCCTGGCCATGAGAGTAAGGCTAACTAGTTAAAGTACCTAGTTATCATAAAGGGTTTTCAGACTAACAGTTTTCCTCCAATCAACCTGGCGTTCCTGGGGTTCTGACTATGGAACTAAGAGAAACTAATAGTCTGTACACGATGAACTGGCTGGTCACGCTAATTGCCTGCAAGCCAAGTTTTTTTACTATTCAATTTTATTTCGACTCTTTCTTATTTTTTGGTCGAGTGGACCTACATTTGAAAATTTAATTAACTCCAATTATGTATCGGGACTGCCCACAATTATCTACGCCGAATAAGATTTTTGGATAGCCTTTCTATAATTAGTTTAAAAAGATCATCCAGGAAAACAACGCATGCGTTCAACGTTTTGGCTAGCGTATAGAATTAGTGTCTCATCTGGGTGCAAAAACAATAGAATAACGAATAAGATAAACGTAAATTCCATTAGTTGGATCTCCCCTCAGACCTAAGCAAAAGTTCATTAAACACAAAGTTCATATAAACAGCTTAAGCATGGGTTTGTACTTTTAGTGAATACAATCGAATAGAATATTATATAGGAAAAAAACGCTTAAGACATGGAACGCTTGCATGCAATTTATGTCACCATATAAACACAGAAATATACAATTTAACAATTGTCTATAAGTACCTACAAATGTTTTACAAGTAAATGCAAGAGTTCCATATGATTTTAATAAAATTGTACTACTTGTAACTAGAACGGCCACTATTAAATAGAAGTGATACCTACTGGAATCAAACTTTGGAATAAACTGTGATTATTGGTTTCCTGTCCAAATCCGTTTTGTACCATTTACAATAAATATATAGATTTATAATATTGGTGGATTCAAATGGTAGTCGGTAAACTAGGAGCAATAATTACAGCGCATATCGGTTCTGTAAATTAAATATTGAAATTAATGTGTAGTTGGAGTTTTGAGGAATAAAAAAGATCCTATTCAATGGTTTTATTTATTTAATCATACATGGGTCTCCCAGAAATTGAAGTAAATATTAAAGCATACAAAAACCACTTTTTTACCGCTCCAGTATATGTTTAGTTTTAACCTTCCATCATGTTAATTAGTTCAGGAATAATTATAATAACCTTGCGGGAACACTTTTGGCTCTCTTAGCTGTAAATAGGTAGGTATAATTGGTGATTTCAAACTCCTTTAACAAGTTTGACTCTTCGTACTGAACAAAAACTGCTAAAGGGCCCTCTCACATCTAGCGTTTTTTAAACGTCAGTGTGTCATTGATGCCCGCGCTGCGTCGACGCCACGTTCTCGCAACGCCGCTGCGACGCAGTGGCGCTTTTCAAACGTCAGCGTCTCACTTCGCGCAGCGATCTCGATCTATCCCCCCACTGCCTACAGCCGCATCTCACTTCACCAATCCTTGAACTTTAGCACCACAGAAAACACATAGCATTTCATTCGGGGGGAGGGACGCTGCGCGAGCGTTACTAAGACGCTGACGTTCGAAAAACGGCACTGCGTCGCGGTAGCGTTGCGGGACGTGGCGTCGAAGCTGCGCGGGCGTTAATTGCGTTCGTAAAATGCTAAATGTGAGGGGACTCTAAGACCAAGCTGTCTCAAAAGTTGGAGCAGTTTTTAAAATTGTGGAAAAAAGACAAAATATTCCAGGTGACCTAATTTTGGTTAAACATCGCACCCATCCCAAAAAGCTTACAGTTTAAATTAGACAGTTGCTGTTATATTTAGGCCAAGTTCTGGGACATACTATATAATCAGTTCACCGACAACATCGTCATCATCATCATCATCATCGACCTTTTTTTGCTGTCAGCGAGGGAGGATCTTCTATAAGGTATCTTAGCTCTTGGAAAGACACCGGGTTATGTTGTAAGGATTTTAATTACTAAAACCTTTGATGTCTCCAAAGACCGGACGAACCTGGAGTCATTTTTGGAATGGAAAATCCTCTAGAAATTTTAAAAGGAGGTTAATTATTGCATCCCAATTTTTTTGTCTAAAATCGGAAGTGTTAAGTAAAGGTACCTGCAACTTTTTATAGAAATACTCAGTTGGATTTTCTAAATTGAATTTATTTTTGGGTCCGTACCCAAAGGATAACCCTATTACTAAGACTCCGCTGTCCGTCCGTCTGCCCGTCCGTTTCTGACCAGACTGCATCTCATAAACCGTGATAGTAAGACAGTTGAAATTTTCACAGATGATGTATTTCTGTTGCCGCTATAACAACAAATCCTAAAAAAAGACGAATAAAATAATTATTTAAGGGGCTCCAATATTATATAGCAGTCATGTTTTTTTTCCCTTTTTATAGATAATGATACGGAACCCTGGCACGAGTCCGACTCGCACATGGCCGGTTTTTAAAGTTATCTCGCACCTCTTCCGCCACTCGATGCAGACCATGTGCTAAACATGATATGTGTTTCATGCGTCGAAATGTTGTTTTTAAAATACGACCAGCTTTCAGCATACAAGCGGCACTATCAGTGCAAAGTAGAAGAACATTATTTACGTTATTTTGAAAAGATTCTTGAAACAAAAATTGAAATTGGTTTTTTATTAACTTAGCTACTACATCTCCATTGACTTTAACTAAAACCTTAGACCCCAAGAGATAAAATTGTTGAGAAAATTGTTTTTGCAAAGATCTGATCACCACGTTTGTCACACATTTTCCCATAAAATCTGGTGTTTCGTCTACAGATACCCACAAGTAATTGTTCATATTTATTTCCCTTATACTCTGAATGGTGTTTTTGTATACAACATTTAAATAAACTTTCCTCAATAAAGATTCGTCCGGTAGAGATGTTTTTGTGCAGTCGCAGCATAAGTATTTATTAAAGAAATTTCGAAAGTTAGTGTTGTTAACCGTTGACCAGGGTATGTTGCAGGAAATCAGAAAAATAATTAAATCGTAATAAAATTGATGTTTGGAATGTGGTCCTCCAGAACGGTTGTTGTGGCGATCGCTTTTTAGATGAGATTGAATATTGCATTTTTTTATTTTTAGATTAATATCGCACGTAGAGCAGTATAAAGTAGATGTCACTTCATTATGTACAAATTCAGGGTATTTGGTTAGACACGTTTTGAGCCAATCTTGCACTTTACTCATTTTTACTTTACTGAAAAAGTACACTACTAAAATATTACGTAACAAACGCGTCCGTTTTCAAGCGTTTTACAAATAATATCTTCTTCTTTTTATTAATGGCGGTCCACCGCGATGTACGCAGTGATTTCGCCAATGTCAAGTGAGTAGAGTAAAACAGTAAACAGAATAAATCAAAATCAAAAGCCGGACATTTTTCAATCGGCCATCTTCCCTCCCCGAAGTTTACCGGAAACTCTACAAATAATATCTAGACAGTTCGTATTTGAGCACTGTCATATCAATGAAGTGACATTTTATGTCTCAATATAGAGTTTTTTCATTTTGTCTGTTATTGTCAATGAGGTGGTATAGTCGCTATATTTCACCTCTTTACTACTCAAATTCGGCAAAGGCAAAAGGACGGGTTATTCAATATTTTCATTAAAAACAAGATGTCGTTAAGGCTTAAATAATAACTTTTACACTGAATAATCTGTGAATTACTGTTTTTTTTTTGCACATTAATTTAAATTATAAAATATTCCATAGTAATTCTCGATATCGATGAAAAATTATTTCTTACCCTAGTAAATTTGCGACAGTCTTTTGTTTTGCCGTGAAAATTCCGAACACATCATGGTATTCATGGTACCTACTTACTTGCAAATATTTTTGACAAACACATAAACACATGTTTTTGTCGTGCACGTGTAATGTAATATGTCTGCTGCTCATTATTTCACAAATAACGAGTATCTCATTTATTTACCATAATTAATTAAACTCCAACAACGACGAGGGGTAAAGATAAAATTAAAACAATAGCGAAAACATGCGGCTGTTGTTGTCATTATAATCTAACAAGGATTTACTATGCACGGTCCGTTCTGTTGACTGAGATAACAGATAACAATTATCATAATGGTTACAGTCATATTAAGACGTAGAAATTATGTCATCATGGCAACATACAAGTAGACATTCGAAACCGAATAGGTTTGGGAAAACATTATCACTGATCACTCGTAGCTTCCGACCTTGACACTGGCAGAATTTTATTGTTCCACTACATGCCTTTTTTATGGCAAAGAAACGGCACAAGATAATCAGGCCACCAGGATGGTAAGTGGAATCAGAGACCCATAGGCATTTGAATTCTCAAGACTGCAATCCTAATACCGCAAATGCGTTGCCAACCCTAAGATGGAATGTCTCTATGCTAGTAATTTCAGAGGTTGTCTTATCCCCCCACCGGAACACTACAATGCGAACACTGCTGCTTGCCGATAGTTTAATGTATAAAATGGTGGTTGCAATCCGGATGGACCCTGCACAGAGTCCTTTCACCATTCAAATACTATACTTAAACTTAAGGACTTAGTTATGCAATGCGGTGCCATGGTCCATGGTATCTCGAGGCCGAAAGCTATTTATTGCTCCTACCTGGATTTCTAAGGATGGACCAAATTGCGTCAACGAATCCTAAGCTTCGGTGTGATCGTGCCTCACTCGTGCCTTCTCATAAGGGGCGTCCACCGAGAGCATTCGCGTATAATATTCCAGTGATGAGGACGTTGAGCCGACCGTTACAGTGGTGCACACCACTTGAATATTTGCTGAATGCTCATTCATTACACGCGAATGCAGTCAGTGAGGACGCTCCTTACGAGTTAAGTCTTCAATTCAAGGTTATGTCTAAGTTATGAACATCATCAATACAAGAACATTATTAAATACCTAAGTCTAATACCGATCAACATAAGTTTCGTAGGTTAGTTAGCAAAAAAATGTGGGCGCTGTACGGAAAGAAGTTAGTAAAATTATCAAATTTTTAGCTAACACCACCACTTGAGAATATTGTAATTCCACTTGTAACCGCCTCAAAACCTTTTTAGCCCTCTAGGTACCTAAAAATGGGGGTGTTATGAGTTTAACGTGTGTTTTTGAATATCTGTGTGTGTGTGTGTGTCTATTTGCGTATCTAAGTGCCTGAGTCGTTTTTTTAAAGAATGGTAGTATAGTCGGAGGGTTCTTAGCAATGCTAAAGCATTTTCTTAACATCAAACATGAACGCTTTGTTGTAAAAAATAAACTATATACAAGACAACTCAAGAAAATGTACGGAGACTTAGGCATTTTTTCAGAAAATGTAATCGCAGAACATGATATTGTTATTAATTGACTTACGAGTATACAAAGTAGCGTTTAAAGCATGTGCTGCATTGGAATTGGGATACACCTGTTTTTAACAATTTATAGAAGTTTAAAAATAATTTGGCTTATTGGATAAATCTCTACAGTTCGAATATGTTACAATTAATTAATTATATTAAAACTAAGAAATTATCTTCATTGGATCGCTACATGCGGTCCGGATTGTGCTATATCACTCTTATTTGTGGCTTTATAAAAAAAACATCTCCAATATATTACCTTACTCGTACAATTTAGAAAGCTAGCTGACACCTACTTTCGAAGAGAGCTGTTGGTCAATTAATAAGGTCAAGTTGGGTAAGTGAAACAGCGGGGCAACTGGAACACTTTTAAATATCTCCCTTGTAATAACTTCAACAAGCCGCAATGCGTGTTGGTGAAGCAGTCACGGTGGCAATAGTTACACGTATAAATAAGAGATGACGCTGCGGGTCGCGAGTGAAAGAGACAGTGCTTTAGAAAGTGTCAGTCCGTGAAAACAATATTTGCTAGTTCCACGTGGTGCCGAAATTCTAGTGGTTTAGTGTCTCAAGTCGAAGTTATTGAGCTGCAATTAATGTAAGTACGATCTTTTTTAATTAACTTTTCACATGTGTAATTTTCTTTTACTTAAAACTAAAAGACTTAGAATTAGATAATTAAAAACATACCCTGAAATTTACATATTGAGGCAAGTGAAACAGTTCGAGCCGGGGGAAGCGAAACGTATGTTTCACTTACCTCTATTCAGCGAGTATAAACATTTTTTAATAATACATTTTTAATAAATATTTTCGCAAACTTTGTGCCATTTATGTAGTAACTTTGATCTCACTGTTACGTAACTTAATTCTGGGGTCCTAGTGTAAAAGGGAACAAGTCGACTTAACTCGTAATAAAAAAGGGTATATACACGAACAGAGTATACTAGACTTAAACCCTTTTTCACTTGATCTTCAGAAGACTTATATCCTTTTTCACTAGGACCCCAGAATTTATATTTTCATAATATACATATAGATAATTACTACTGTTACCTTACACGACTTTCTTAAGACTGATTTGAGTAGTTGCTGTGTACATTGTAGTCTTCTTTGATGTTTATTTTTAAGGTAAGGAAACATTAAACAGGCTGTGTAAAATAAATTCTTTACATAAATATTTATATCATCTCGTTTAAAACATTAATGTAATTTTAACATAGTAAATAACTACTACTTTTGCACGAATATTTTTTTATTTAACTTACTTTTAGTTCTCTAAAACCAATGTTGACTACCCCTGACTTGTAATATAAGTTTCACTTACCCCGAATTCATATTTTTTGTTGATATCTATAAATGAACTTCTTTTTTAGGGCGTCAAGGATCAAAATTGTTTTTTCACTTTCAGATGGATTGTCAGCTATATTTAAAATTACTTTTTATGCTATGAATAAAAGACAAACACGACTGTTTCACTTGCCTCAGTCTCGAGGGAAGTGAAATGGTTTTTTTTCTGAGGACGTTTTCTGTTTTTTCCCGATTCTAAGCGGACTTAGAGTTATGTTTTGTTAAATTTATAACGTATTATTATATTCTAGAAGTACATTTTATATTGTCGCTGTGATATACCTTTTATTTAGGTAATGCCAGTTAATTAACTGAAGAAAAAAATAAAGTATGTTTCACTTACCCAACTTGACCTTAATGAAATTAAAATATAATAATTATTTAAGGGGGGCTCCCATACAACAAACGTGTTTTTTTTTGCCGTTTTTTTCTCGATCTTAATATATACACCGTGGTTACAGAGAGACACCGTGATAGGTAAACCAAAAAAAATATATATATAATATAGTGTCTAATGTTGTAATGTTGTAGTGTTTAATGTTGTATAGATAATGTTTAATAATGTTTAATGTTGGTAGTCCGACTCGCACTTGGCCGGTTTTTAGATATAATAGGTCATTGTTCTCTTCTATCGCACTCCACTCTCTACGCTCTTAAATTAGGCACTTATAGGTACCATTTTATACGGGTACCTATTATTTTATCAAAATACCTAAGGAACGCATTAAGTGCGCAGAATTTTTATTTCATCTAAAGGCATTTCTCGCAGTAGGAGTATTTTTTTGACTTTAATTCATGTTAGAGATACACTGAAGACCTGAAGATATAATGGTTTCAGTAGAAAATAGCGTTCGATGAAATGAAATTCGATGAAATGATACAATCGATCAAGTGAAGTTCGATAAAATGATGATTCACATCACACACACAACACTCCACATTTAATTCATTCATTTGATACATTCGCTTGTAAGTTTCACATTTATTTTAAAAGTTGTTAAAGAGAGTTTTATTGTTAAACGTGGACAAAGCATCCGTCACTTTCTGACCACTATGTACCTAAGTGCGAAAGTAACGGATGCTTTATCCACCGCGATATACGAGCCCAGTGAAGAAAAATAGTAATCACATGGCCAATACATAGTGAGCTGACTACAGGGTGTGGCCTGTAATAGGAGCAATAAATTGAGGGATCGTTTCTACTCTATAAACGTAGCAACATTTATTCCACAACTTTTGAAAATAACTTATTGTTTACCAAATATTCATGAATTTAGATTTTCCAAGCAAGCAATGTATTGCGAAAATGACGAAGTTTGTAGGCTGACAGCTGATGTCAACTAGACTATTGGATGGAATACATTGAAAATGCTATTAAGTTTGTTCAAAAAAATCCCAAATATTAAATTACATATTTTTTTAAGTTGTAGAACAAATGTTGCTACGTTTATAGAGTAGAAACAATCCCTCAATTCATTGTTCCTATTACAGGCCACACCCTGTATAGGTACATTTAAATATTCATTTATAACCTTTTTTTAGCGACACTATCCCAGGGTCGGTAGACAAACAACTTGTCAGGAGCTGTATTCCATTAGTTAAAACAAAATTGTTTTTGGCATGTTTCGTACTGACAACGTTATGATTTATTTACTAGATATTAATGGCAGCCGAGTTTGAAACAATACGGTATCATATCAATAAAAAGACAATATTGTTTTACCAAGTAGAATAGGGCAAATAACGAGTTTCAAGTAAAACCTATTTGTTTCACTTTGAATTTAGTCATGGCCTAAAGAGAGGCCGTTAAGTTATGAAAAACTTTATTGTGTCACATGTAATCCGCCGACATGAACATGGACGTATAAGATTAACAGATGCAATTTCATAATAATATTCAAAATTTTAGTTATCTTCTCTGAATATCAAAATTCGAAACTATGCGTTTGTTTAAATAAATTAATAAATTATTATTATCATATTCTAACAGGTAAGAACGATTTACTTAAATATTTAAGCCTGTTCTTTTCAAAACCTAATTGGTTTATTTGGCGTATATTTGTGTCAATTGTGAATCACTTTTGAACGAAGTCCTTGCAGGGAGCTTTCCGGAGAAGATCCCATACTTATCCGTAGAATGGACCGATTGTAGTCGCTAGGTATATCGCTTAAAAAAGTATGCGTTAATAATCCTTTACTAATATTACTAAAGTGAGTTAGTTTGTTGGTTCCGCCTTGACGGACATTAGGTATTTTTAGCACAGAAAACGAACGGTTGACAGATAAACGACTTCTTTTGTACGCGGACGAACTTGCGGGCAAAGGTAGTTCAGTGATAAAGTTCTGTTGTCAAAAAAACTTGTTTCTACTAAACAAAAACATTTACCTACTATCAAATAACACACCTTTATATAAAGATTCAACTTTTTGAATATATTTACTTACTTAATTAAATTATTTGTATAATATACTATAAGTATTTGTCGAAACTTAGACCTTATAGATTGAATTCTTTTTTTTCACATGTATTTTACTTTTTGTTATTATTTTCTCATTATTTTCAGATCGGTAATTCTTTCATTAGTTTTAAAATCGTATCTAAAATGGATACTGCTTGCTTGCGAATTAAATTCACGCCTCTCATGAAAAACTTTCATGGAGATGACTCCTGTTGCCTCGAAATCGTGCCAGAGGTGTCATGCATAAAAAATTTAGACAAAATTAAATGGAAGCAGGAAGACCGCTTTTTCGAATATATTATTCCCATGACTTATAAAATTATTCTCAAAAAGAAAGATTGTCAGAAAGATGTCGACGGTAAAATAGATAAACAAAACCCAGTGTACCATTCGTGCGTCGATCTTTTACACCAATCTGCCACCACTGACTTGAGCTCGGGAGATGTGAATAGAATTGTTAGTGACAACATAATGCAAAGCAGAAAAACATCAGATATAGAAAAATGCAGTATAATTGGTACGCATTCTTATGATACGAGTAATATGAAGAATGTAAACGATGCCGTTACTATAAGTGTACAAACAGTTGGAGATAGTGACGAGACTGACGAGTTTACTGTGGCCGATCACAAAAAAACTGGTACAATTAAAAGCAATGTACTAACACAAACATTGAGTAAGTTATCTTTTGACAAACTTATTTTGTTTCGTTATTTTTATCTTTTTTTCAATTTCTATGTTCTTTTTAGTGTTTAAAAATAATATGGATTATCAATATCATCAAGATTGTTTCCACAAAATTATTGAGACTGTGATGCGCGTCGTTGAAACGCCTGTTACTGGACATCAAGCGACTTCTCCCTCAAGTGTTAACGAAAGGAAATTGCTTGCTGAACCCGTGAAAACACCTGAAAGAAATTATAAGGAGAATTTACGAAAACTAAGTGTGTCACCCATGTATTTCTTCGATACTGAAGACGGCGCTTTAAAAAAACCATTATTTGAAAATCTTAATAACCGGAATCACGTAACCATAACACCCGAATATCATTTTAATGAAGATGTAAGCTCTTACTTTCCACCCGTAGAAGAAAGAGTGCTTCGTGTTTTTACGCCAAGAATAAAAATTGACAATCTTATACCTCAGTGCTCGGCGATCATGAGACCTACGCCTGAAGAAAGAGTTGGTCATTTCTTGCAATTGATGAATAAGGAAATATTACCCTTAAAATATGTATTGGACGACATATTAAAAAAGTACTCGGCATTGAATATACCACTAGATCTTTATGATCACTATGCAGTTCAGGCTAAAGAACAGGTCGAGGAATTAAAAAACAATGAGATCCCCAAAATCATTACAAGGCCTCAGAATCGCGTTGTATATACAATTGTTTTTGATGGTTAAAATTATACGTTTGTGTAAAATTATTTGAATAAAAGTAGTTAAGGGTACAGAGACATGTAACTGGTAATTTTTCAGCAACTGCACTGGTTATTCGTTTAAGATAAAATAGATGAAAGCTGGAATAGGTATAAATATTTTGTATTTTCTCGGTTCAAAAGCAAAAATTCCTAAACGAAATTCTGTTACAGTTACTGACGGACTAGTTGCTGATTAATTAAGCCCTACGTAAATTGTTTAATGTTAAAATTAATAAACATTTGTGAGTGTTGTTAATTTATGAATGGATGTTCTTATTTTTCGGAACAAAGTCGGGTACACACATGGAATTACGGGCAACAGGCAATTACGGCTTGTAATCTTATTTTATCTTATCTGGATAAGGTTCTGTTGAATATACTTTAAAGCGCGTGGGATCTTTCGAGTAGTTATTTTCTGCTTGGAAATTTAGGATGCCTACTTTTGGTCCTGACGAAAGCCCCAAGAATGAGAATCAAGTGGTTGATCAACGTTATTGACCCCGGGGGAAGTGAGATTCGAGAAAAGTTAAAAAAACCGCATTCTAAAACGCAAAAAAATAAAAGGTCGTTTTCAAAAAAATTAACATAGTTAAAGGCTTCATGGAAACAAAATCACGATCACGTCCTTTGTGGGTGAGGACCAAAAAGTTGGACCATAGTTAAGCGCAGTTAACCATACAAACAACGAAGGCGAAATAAGTACTGTTGTGTTATCCTGACGCACATTACACATACATATATTATTACTTTAGTACATTTCAAACTCACCGCAAGTAACGCCGTATAAAATAGTCTTTTCATAGTGAAAGAAAGAAAGAAAAAAATATTTATTCAGCACACATAGCAAAAGAGCATCAAAAAAGCTAAAAATCAAAAATAGTTATTTCTCCATTTCATAGTGATTTTGTAGGTAAAAGGAGCCAGCAATCTGTGTGAATGAAAAGGATGTTATTATACAACTATGTTATTCTGTCAGAACCGAGACATCAGCGAGTGCGTTAGAACATTCGAGTTTTGGTTAGTAATTATTATAACAGAAAATAATAAATATTGTATAAACGAGTATCGGAGGATGGTATATATTTAAACCATTTAAATGTGATTCGTCATAGTCGTTCAACTAAGTTATTTCAATCGAGATATATTATCGCCACCCTTGACACAGGTACCATTGAGGAGATCCGGTCGCCATCTGTGGTCTTTTTCATTAGTTCCGCTTCACCAAATGATGCTTTGTGAATGCAAATGCTGGACTTGATATCTGACGAAATGTTTAGGCGCCGGCTTAAAAATCTTTTGTTGGATAACCCACTATATTCGGTAAATGAGTATATGGAACTTGACTTTTAATTATTATTATTTTATATTATTTTATTTTATTTTATTTTATTTTATTCAATTTTGTAATGTACTTTGTTTTTGTGTTGACTTTTACTATTTTTACTATTATAATTTAATTCTATTTCTGACGATCTCAATGTAACTGCATATAATTTGACATGTAATGTAATTTATATTGTGTTATATTGAGTAATAAAATCTGAATCTGAATCTGAATCTGATACTAATAAAACCAAAATCGATGTGTATGCCTATTACATTTGAGGATTTCCCTCAATTACTTACGGATCCCCCCCTCATTAGATACTGACTTGGTGACAATGAGAACATCTCGAGAGTATACCCTATCAAACAAATTAATTTTTTTTTTATTGGTTCACAATTGACGGAGAAATCAGCGACCATATAAGAACCTCCTCCTTTATTGAAGTCTGTTAAAAATGATTTTTGGTAGAAATAATAAGTTTCTACCAAAAAATATTTTTTAACCGCTCATAGGTACTCTGACAGTATTTTTAACTCCCGACCAAATCAGAGGATTATGTAAGTTTGATCGCTAAGGTTATCTGTTTATGGCATTCCAGTACCACATCAGGGTGTACACATTATTTTAAATGCTTATGTATTTGAAGGAAATCGGTTGGCTTGTCCAAGGGATTGATGATGGAACCAGTTATGGACAAGGGCCAATTAATGACACTCTATTTTTTTACAGAAGATAATGGTTTGATTTTTCATTTGTTTTGCAACAGTGTCCTTTTTTAGTGTCTGTCAGCTCAACACTGTTGCCACATCCTACATTTTTAATTTCATCGTGGGTTTTCAAATTTTACAGTTATCATAACTCATAACAACGATTGCTTAGTTATATTATAAACAAAGGTGCAACTTGCTTAGTTCGCTTAATGACGTAGTCTATCCCACTAATCCCATTGAGTTGTCCCATAATGGGACATTCTCATTACTGTGATCACCAATTTTCCCAATAGTAATTTCATCGTAATACGTAGGTAGGTTAGGTTGAGTACGTTTTTAAGTCAGGCCCTGAGGGCTAGAACAACCCAGAAATAGGAGCTTCGCGAAGCGGAGCTCTGTCGACTCTGTCAAATTAGATTTTAAGAATAAGAAAAAATGCGACTAATAAAATCCACGTCCAACTTTTTGAACTTCACTTATTCGGTGATGAGTGATGTGATGACTGATGACGGTAATGGGACTTGAGACAAAAATATTAGTCGCTATTATAATATAATATAAATCGTAAGAATAACACTAACAATTACTTGAATTCTACAAGCAAATATTGGTTTAATCAGGACTTTAAAGAGAGTTTTGAAACCAAACAATTCTATACAATATGCGATAACCTTTCTCTCGCCTTAAACCTAGTCCGAATCGTATTTTTTGAAAATTTTATGTAGTAGATATTGTAAAAAGTAGGTCTGTACTGCTAAAACACAATCAAATACAAGTGGAAGTCTCTTTTAATCAGTACGTATTAAAATCCCAATTCCACGTGTATTACAAGTTACAAGCTTTTATAAAATGGGCCCCTGGTGGCCTATCACGGTCATGTTTGGGCGTTTTCTAAAAAAGTACCTATAGTTAGGACACAAATTAACAACAGTATTTTTTCCATTACGTCACGAAAATTAGTGACATATTTATATACTGCCCTCATAAGCCAACAGGCGGTATTTCAAATTAAATAAGCATAGCAGATTAAAACCTCACCTGTTAGTAATATGGTCGAATTTGCTACAGGAGTTGTGTCTGAGATGCCACTATTGCTCTTAAAGCAGTAATAGTTATTTTTTGTACTCGTCGATTAAAATCTGTGTATTATGATTTCATAGAGAATACTGTAACGTAACTCTTTTCATCGTCGATACGCTCTAGACAACCGAAAAAAAATTGAAAATAGAACTTCGTATTTAAATAATATGTGCCCTTGTTTAAGGAGACTCGATGCGATATAAAATTGCCAATGTATGGTGTTTTGGAATGTAGCAGCATCGCTTCATCTGTCAAAACTCTACTTAAAGTTGCTGCTGTATCCAGGGCATAAAAAAACTACGCTTTGTGATTGGCTAGTATTTTTAGCTTAGGTCAGTATTGCAACATTACGGACGCCGGTAGTGTGATATGATAAATTTTCTTTTCAAAGCTAAGAAGTTTACGTTTTTTCTGTGGAAATAAAAATCAGATTTTAAGCTTAAAAAGTTAAAATATAAACTAAGAAAATGAGTAGTGACAGTGACGAAACATCTTTAACTCCTCAAGAAATAACTAATATGGCAACTATGTAGAACGAGACAATATAGTACTTACGATATTTAGTTTTCTTATATAGGTACCTACTCGTATTAATGATTTAAATTATTAATTTTAATGAACTCGTACAAAAAGTATGTATTGTTCACTATAGTGTCATAATCAAACTTTTTAATCTCGTAGCTTACTTACGCCACGAAGGTTGCTGAGTGGCC